>JAODAL010071015.1:0-15694 GCA_025379985.1 Phyllomedusa bahiana
TTACACAAAGGGGGGTTACTCCTTTTTCCGCCTGGTTTATCAAAAAATCATAATGGCCTTTCTCTGTTTTAATTTCAGGTTTGGTTTCCCAAAAAGTGCAGGCTGGAAAATTTCCCAAAGGGTGGGAAAAAATCGCCCCTATTTAGAATGTGTTGGGGGAGGCCCTTTCTGCCGCTGGCCCAAACCAGAGAGGGGGGTTCCTGGGTTTTTTAGGAATAGAAAGAAGTGCATGCACAGTTTTCCTGGCCATTTTAGAATTTCGAAGATCGGTGGAAGACTTCAGGAAAAACCTTTTTTACAACCAGAAATTTAAAAACATGCGCCCCTGGGGGATTTTCACCAAACCCTTCCCCAGTTCAGGCGGACAACCCTTTCTCCCATTGGGCCATCACCAAAGGTTTTCCCATTTGCAAATTTTGGCGCGGAGGGAAAACCCCAAATCGATTTCTTGCTGCATTTGGGGGGGAGCATTTTCCCCCCCTGTGTTTTCCTTTTTGTTTTCCAAGGGAAGCCCGGTGCAGAAAGCCCCTGGGCACCCCCCGGGGGCCCCCAATACAAAGTGGTAAGAGGGAAAGGGGTACTTGTGGAGGCTTGGGTGGTGGTGGTGGTGGAGGAGTAAAGGGGGCGGACTTGGGGGCGCAGGAGCCCCCAGTTTTGGGGCAACGTGGAGGAAGGGGAAACGGGGTTTCCTGTCCAAGTTTTTGGGGGGTGTTTCCTGGGCAGGGGAAACACATTTAAACCCCCCGGGCCTAAAGGACATTACTGGCCCTGACCATAGTTACCCGCTCCAGACCCTCTGCGCTGCCGTGCACCTTGGAACAAACCCATAAGGCCCCAAAGGCTGGCCCACCTTCTGTTTTTACATATTTTTTGGAAGTGCTTTTTAACTGCCTTTTTTGGAAAAAAGAAATACGGCTTTTGGGAACCTCCATCTCGGGCTCGGGACAACCATTTAGTTTTCTGAATGGTGCAGATCCACCATTTTGGAAAAGGGGGGGGGCTGCAAATACCAACCCAAATTGGACAGTAGCCCCCGGGCAGCTTCTTTCACCTTAGGATGGTTGGGGCGCATTTCTTTTTGTCTCTTTTTCCCAAACCCCCTTTGTTGAAAAGACTGCTGCGCCCAAAAGAAAAAGCGAGGAGCAGGAGGATCTGGACCCGGGGGAAGATGGCAGATAGAAACCCGCTTTCCCCTTTTGCAGAGGTGGGGGGGAGCCTTACTGGCTGCAATGGCAATGCGTGCCACTGGGGGTGCTTTCTGCTTTTTGCTGCCCCGGGGGCAGGGGGGAAACCCCACATCGAGCCACGGAAAGGTGAAAAGCGGCATTGTTTACCCCGGGCGTGGTGCCAACTTTAAACTCCCTTTGGCCCCGCTTTTTACTTTTTTGCCCACGAAATTTTATTTTATACCCATATTCGGCTCTTCCCGGGGGTCTTAGCAAAGAACTGCCCACACCCCGAGTATCTGAAAATTTAAAACCGCCAATGCCCCCGCATGATGACTACTTCCACCCTGGCCCGCCCCCCCTTAAAACCCCCGTTTCCCCCTTTTCTTGGACCGCCGGGCCGGGGGTTTTTACCTCGTGGCCGCTTGTTTGAGTCCCCTTTAAAGATCCCGACCTCACACTGCTGCTACCCTGTTTCTCACCCCAAACACAACCTACTTCCCGGGCCTGCGCCGCTGCCTGATGCGCAAAAGGCTGGGGCCCCTCTTCTCCTGACGATGATAAAGGGCCCTTTGCTTCCCCGGTTCCAAGTGCTGTGGCTATATTTTCATCTATTTGTTTCCCAAATGCCCACTGCTGCCCCCTCATTAAAACCGGTTTTTGGTATGCAGGGGGGCGGACCCCTAAACAACATAAACCCCCAGCCACTCTCAACATCTATACTTTTCCCGGCCCCTACTAAAAAAGAAAGGAAAGGGGTTATTGCCCCCTTTCTTGCTCCCAAAAAGTACTTAAACTTTTCCCCTAAAATTTGTTCATCCCCCGCTAAAATAGGGGGTGTGAGCCGACCCCCAAAATTTGATCTCTGGCTGAGGGAACCGGATGGAACGGGAGGGGGGTTTTTGGGGGACAGGTGAGGGCCGTTCCCCCGCCCCGGGCCCAAATGCCCAAACGAAGGGTTGGTGTCTGACGTTCCCACCGCCCTTTTTTGGGCTGGGGTTGTCAATGATCTGGGGGGGAAAGGGTATGCCCTTAGTCAACCAACCCAAGAAACCTTTGGGGGGTTCTGAAAAAAACCCCACGGCCCGCTAGATGACACCCGGCATTTTCGGGCCTCCCCCCGGAATGTTTCCCTGCTGCACGTCCCCCCTTGGGTTTTTTGTCCCTGAAAACCTGGGGCCGGGCCCGGGAAAAATGTTTTTCCCAAACTGCCACTCCCCAGGGGGAAAGCCCTGCCCACCTCCCCTGTTGACATACTGTTTGTTCTAAAATTTTAAAAGAAGCGGGTTTGATGAAAAATTCTGTATATGATAAAAAAACACCCTGTTTTTTTGACCCAAATTAAACCCAGAAAAAAAGCTTGGGAAAACCCTTGGTTTAAAATTTGGGCGCCCCAAACAAATGGCCGGGAAAAAAAATTTTACTTGTTTTTTGCCTTTTAAAAAACACTGTGAAAATTTTACTGAATATAAAAGCAAAACAGGTTTAAATTAACCTTCGGATATAAAATTATGCAACGGGCAAAATTGCTTTCTTTGGGGGTTTTTAAAAAGGCGTTTTTTTTTGGGGACCAAAAACAGCAGAAAAAATGTTTAAAATTAACCCCGGAGCCCAAAAATTGGGTTAAAAAAAATTTTGAGGAACCCAAAAATAACCAGCTTTGTAGCGTTTTAAAAAAGGGACATGTATTTTATGGTACAGAAACAACAGAAAAAATTTTTAATTTAACCTTCATTATTTTTATGCTACAGGAAAAAATTGTTCTTTGGGGGTTGAAAAAGAATTTTTAAAAATTTATTTTTAAAAACCCCCAAAGGGCAATAAACAAGCCCCCTTAATTAACCCTATTTTTAAAATTTGGGGCAAAAAAAAAATTATGCTGCCAAAAAATTACCAGTTTTTTGCATTTTAAAAAAATGGCGGTATTGAAACGGTACCCCAAAAACAGAAAAAACTTAAAATTTAAACCCTTGGGGAAAGGAATTTAAATGCTACGGGAAAAATTTTGTTTTTTTTGGGGCGGGGGAAAAGAACTTTTCTTTTAGTGCCCAAAACCCCAAAAGCAAACAAGTTTAAAATTACCCCTTTGGGGTTCTAAATTGCGCAAAAAAAAATGGGGAAACCCAAAAAAATTCCCACTTTGGTACGTTTTAAAAATGGGTGTTTTTTTTAACGGTAGAAAAACAACAAAAAATTAAAATTTAAAACCTTTCGGTTATAAAATTATGCTACGGGGCAAAATTTTTTTCTTTGGAGGTGAATAAGAACGTTTTTTTAGTGACCACAACAGCAAAAAAAAAGGGCTTTAATTAAACCCCTGGATTAAAATTTTGCGCAAAAAAAAATTGAGAAACCCAAAAATTTTACCCAGCTTTATGGGGTTTGGGTTTTAAAATGGCATGTATTTTTTAGGAAACATAAAAACAAAAAAACCTTTGAAAATTAAACCCTTTTCGGCTATGAATTGTGCTACACGGCAAAATTTTTTTTTGGGGCGGGGGGTTAAAAAAGAACGTTTCTTTAAAACCCAAAACAACAGCAGAAAAACGCAAAATTTTAACCCCATGGATCTAAATTGCGCAAAGGAAATGAGCACCAAAAATTAATTGGATTTGGATTGTAAAAAAAAACCCTTTGTTTTTTTAAAATTGAATAAAACGGGAAAACGGGGCTTAGAAAACCCCTTTGGGTATTAAATTTTGTGTGAAAACTGAGAAATAAGCATTAAAAATTGTATATCAGCGGCTTTGGGACGCACACGTAACTTCGGGTTCCAATACCCCACAAATCAAATTGGGAACTTAAGAGAACCCGCCCTCTAAAGACAACTGTGAAAACCCCCCCCCAAAAATCGTTTGTATAAAAGTGAGTTTTTTTTTGGGTATGAATATCACAAGCAGCGGGGCAGAACCTTCCCAAACTCGGGTACAGGGGGGAGGGGTTTAGAGCTCCCCAGCGTCCGCGCCCAACCGGGATTTAAATAGTGGGGTGCGTCACAAACCCCGGGCCGGTCCTCTGATTGGCTTAAATCTCTGCACATGTCATGTATGCAAACCCCCCTTCTTCCTCCCAGACTCTTTTCCCCCCATATAACGCCATGCACTCGCAAAAAATTTTATCAATTAAAAACACACTTCTTCCCGCAAAAAAAACCCTCCAAACTTGACTTTTTTTCAGAATCGAATTTTTCCTGAAATTCTAAACAAATTTTCCCTTTGTTAAAATCAATTTTCGCCCACTCTAGTTGGGGTAACGGAGCATCCGGGTTTTTGGGTATGAGAGTTTGCACCCGGGGTTTTCCCAAGTCTCGGGGTTTGGGGGAAGGGCACAAACCCAAAATCTTCCTCGTTTTTCCTCCTCCGCCTAAAAATCTGTGCCAACCTCTTTCCACCGCAGGGACTTTGGGTACCGTCGGGTGTTAAAGGCCATGCCGCACCCTTTCTTCCCCCCAATTCCTCAGCTTTCACCAGAGCCCTGTTTTGCTTTCATACGCTGTACCTGGGGAGTTTAAGTTTCCGCCCTGCTCCAGCCCTGGACCCTGAACCCCCAACGAAGACCTTTTAAATGTGGGAAAACTTCGGGCCTTTTAGATCCCACGGCCCAGTAAGGCTTTTGTGTCCCCCATCCCGTGTCGCCTCCCCCTCCTTCACTGCTGGGACCTGCTGTTTCAGAGTGTATTAAAAACTTTTTCCCGAACAAATATACCACAATTTTGGGCAAAGCTGACCAAGGGGATTGGGCCCCGACTGACCCCTTGGGGGTGGCTTCTTCAAAAATTGGGAAAGGATGGTAAGGGGATCTATCACTAGCCCCCACTCTCCCATGGCTCACCACTGTTGTCCCGGCCCTTTCGCCACTTCATAAATGCCAAATAGCAAATTTTGCTTTCCCCCAATCGCTGGAGATGTGGAGGGTTTGGGAATTTCCCGCCGGGATTGCCCCCGTCCCAAAAATGAGAGGGGTTTGGGTTGGGGGGCCCAAAAATGATGCTGGGAACGCACCAGTTTTTTGCCCAAGCAGGGTGGAACGCCAAATTTTGATTTCAGACCTCAAGCCTTCCTCAGCAGCATTCAAAACCCCCGGGGAGCACTTTAGAAATTTTTGCACCAAACCCGGTTCGTGACTGGGGCCAGGCAAGTGATGTGCACAAGCCTACCCCCATTTAACGGGAGCAAGGAAAAATTTTTTTCCCGTTTTTTCCACACCACCTTGCCTTGGGGGCCAGGTTCTTTATCAAACCCCCTCCCAACCCTTTTGGGCTCATTTCGCAAAACCCGTCCCCGCTATTGACCTTTTTTGTTGGGTGGGCTCCAAGACACAATTTGTTTTTAAAAAACGGCCTGGTTTCTCTTGGGAAAGTGAAAGCTACCCTGGGGGCTTTGGGGGGTTTTTAAAAACCTCACCATTTCCCCGCAGTTTTGGAAGAAGGGGTTGGGACCAAGCCTTTAGACCCCCCCATCATCACCAGAGAAAATCCACATCCAACCCCAACCCCATCCAGTGAAACTATCACAGAGATGTTGCCCCCCCTGACCATGCTTTATGTATTTTTGGGGTATCTGTGGTTCCCGATTTTGGGCTTTGTGGGAAAACAGATGCAGCCAAAAGTTCGGAGATTTTTTCTGACCCCGTGGCTGGCCCGGGCAGGGATGGGGGGCCTTTTTGGGAAAAAAAAATGCCTACTTGGGAAACCCGGTTTTTTGGGGGTAGGAAGGGGGCCATGATGTGGCGAACACATCTTTTGTCCACCCGTCGAAAAGGGAAAAATTTTCCAAGGGCCAGGAGCCTGGCAATGCCGACATTCAGGTTTTTGGCTTTAGGATGGTTGGGTTGAAAGCGTTTCTTCTGCTCCCACACCTGGTACACAGAAGACTGGCTGCTAGACTGGCCGTTTTACGGCGTGCAGGTCAAACTGGTGGAAGGAGAGGGGTAGGCTGTGTCTCGTGGTGGTGGTGGTAATCGGACGACAGTGTGTGTAACTGACAGTAACAGCTCTGTTACCTTCTGCTTAATCCGTTATACGTCACGGTGATCGTGGCTGCGGTGTCTAAATGAATGAAAAATGGTCTCGTGCACCATTTCTAACTACGATCAGCACCCCCATGGCGAGACTGCGGGTTGCCAATTGGTTAACATGGTGGCTGGAAGCCTTGTGAAAGTTTTATGCTGCCATGTCTGCCCTGGGCATGAAGTGGTAAAACTGCCATCCTTAAACATCCTTCTGCATTGTTGATACAAAGTGTAATTACAATTGCACCCATTATTGGTCAAGAACCCTAGGGGAACTCAAATTTGAATTAAAAAAAAATATATATATATATATATAATGTTTTAAACTATTAAAAAAAAAATATTTTTAAACAAATAAATTCCGTATGCCAAAACTGCATTTTTCTTGGTCATTTTATGCCCATTAAAAATTGTAATAAAAAGTAATCAAAAAGTCACATCCATAGCAAAATGGAACCAATAAAAAGTACACTTCAGCCCTCAAAAATTCACCCTCACTCAGGTCTATAGGTGCAAGTACAAAAAAAGTTATTAGTCCCAAAAAAAGGTCATGCGGTACAAATTAAAATAATAGAAAATGTTTGAAATTTTGTAGGGTATTAAAACATAGCAAAAAACCCTACATATTTGGCATTACCAAAATTTTATCAACCTAAAGAATACAGATAATACATCATTTATACGGAAGAGTGAATGCCATAAAAACAAAACCCCCACAAACATGGTGCAATGACACTATTAGAAGGTACATCTTGTCCTGCAAAATAAGAGCCTTCATATGTCTATGTAGATGGAAAAAATAAAAAAGTTATGGCTGGCAAAGAGGAAAAAAACTTAGAGCCGAATTATTATGATGGGCTGTTAGGAAGGGGTTAAGTGGGGATATTAACTCTAGTACAAAGCCTCTAGCTAGGCCCGGACTGCTCACAGGGCAAACCGGGCATTTGCCCGGCGGGCCGCTGGGTTCCGGGCCGCAGGGCCGGCTCGGATCGCCCGCCGAGGGGCCCCGTGTTTTCCCTCGGCGGTCCCGTGTCCCGGCGCCGGTCTGTGGCGCGCTACAGGGGCCGCAATGGTCGCATCTGTGACCGGACCCCTGAGGCAGGGGACCGACAGACCCCCCTCGCCACACGGCTGCACGGGCGGGTCACCGACCCAGCCATGCAGCCATCACGGCCGCCGCCTGCACTTTGCGGCGCAAGCAGCGGCCAAGGCTGAATAGCCGCGATTTTTCTGATCCTGTCTGTTCAGCTCCCAGGAGGCCGCGGGGCAGGTGCGCGATGTGATGACGTCATCGGGTGCCCACTCCGCGCCCCGCACACTGCTGCCGGCGGCGCTCCGGGGAAGAGGACAGAAGAGGAGGATATTCAGGTAAGTATTGTTATTATTTTTTTTTTTTTAAAACTACTAGCCCTGTCTGCCTATATACTGCCCTGTCTGCCTATATACCAGCCCTGTATGCCTATATACCAGCCCTGTCTACCTATATACCAGCCCTGCCTGCCTATATGCTGCCCTGTCTGCCTATATACAGCCCTGTCTGCCTATATACTGCCCTGTCTGCCTATATACAAGCCCTGTCTGCCTATATACTAGCACTGTCTACCTATATACCAGCCCTGTCTGCCTATATACCAGCCCTGTCTACCTATATACCAGCCCTATCTTCCTATATGCCAGCCCTGCCTGCCTATATACCAGCCCTGTCTACCTATATACTGCCCTGTCTGCCTATATACCAGCCCTGTCTGCCTATATACTGCCCTGTCTGCCTATATACCAGCCCTGTCTACCTATATACCAGCCCTGTCTGCCTATATACCACCCCTGTCTACATATGTACCAGCCCGGCCTATATACCAGCCCTGTCTACCAATATACAAGCCCTGTCTACTTATATACTGCCCTGTCTGCCTATATACCAGCCCTGTCTACCTATATACCTGCCCTGTCTGCCTATATACAAGCCCTGTCTACATATATACAAGCCCTTTCTGCCTATATACCAGCCCTGTCTGCAAATATACTGACCTGTCTGCCTATATACTGCCCTGTATGCCTATATACCAGCCCTGTCTACCTATATACCAGCCCTGCCTGCCTATATACTGCCCTGTCTGCCTATATACCAGCCCAATCTGCCTAGATACTGCCCGGTCAGCCTATATACCAGCCCTGTCGGCATATATACCAGCCATGTCTAGCTATATACCAGCCCTGTCTGCCTATATACCAGCCCTGTCTACCTATATACCAGCCCTATCTGCCTATATGCCAGCCCTGCCTGCCTATATACCAGCCCTGTCTACCTATATACCAGTCCTGTCTGCCTATATACCAGCCCTGTCTATCTATATACTGCCCCTGTCTACCTATAAGTGGCCCTGTCTATAAACTAGCCCTGCCTGCCTATATACTGGCCTTGCCAGCCTATATACTGGCCCTGTCTGCCTATTAGTGGCACTGCCTGGCTACATACTGGCCCTGCCTGGCTACATACTGGGCCTGCCTGCTTACATACTTGCCCTGTCTGGCTATATACTGGCCCTGCCTGGCTATATACTGGCCTTGCCTGGCTACATACTGGCCCTGCCTGCCTACATACTGGCCCTGACTGCCTACATACTGGCCCTGACTGCCTACATACTGGCCCTAGCCCTACCCGGCTAATTACTGGCCCTACATGGCTAATTACTGGCCCTACCTGGCTGATTATTGGGGGCAGCCCTAGCTACCTGGCTAGTAACTGGGGGCAGCCCCAGCTACCTGGCTAATTACTGGGGGCAGCCCCAGCTACCTGGCTAGTTACTGGGGGCAGCCAAAGCTACCTGGCTAGTTACGGGGCAGCCCCAGCTACCTGGCTAGTTACTGGGGCAGCCCCAGCTACCTGGCTAGTTAGTGGGGGCAGCCCCAGCTACCTGGCTAGTTACTGGCGGCAGCCCCAGCTACCTGGCTAGTTACTGGGGGCAACCCCATCTACCTGGCTAGTTACTGGGGGCAGTCCCAGCTACCTGGCTAGTTACTGGGGGCAGCCCCAGCTACCTGGCTAGTTACTGGGGGCAGCCCCAGCTACCTGTCTAATTACAGGGGTAGGCCCTGTCTACCTACCAAATTAATGGAGGAAGGCCTGTTTACCTACCTATGGGGTCTACCTATTTACATGCCACTTGTCTGACATTTTTTTAATTTCTAATTTTTCGGGTCTAACATACGCTGTTTGGGGAATTGATAGGAAAGTGCTGGAAACTAGAGGAGTCTAAGATGTATTTGTGGTAAATTCTACAGGGACGAGTAGTGACCACTAGAAGAAAATACTGCATGCTGTACTGGACGGAGAAAAAAAGGGACGGGAACGACTCATCAGGGAAGACATCATGGAGGGTTGGGCCAGATGGAGAAGAAAAGGAGAAAAAGACAACTCCCATCAGAGATGACATCTCCTGTGAGTCCCTGCTGTCAGGGGTAATTTTACTTCTATGTTGAATTAGTGCTGTTTTCATGTGATGGTGACCTGACTACTGGTGATGTGATTGGTGGGGTTGTAGGTTATGCCTGTGCTTATGTAGTGTCAGTGTGGGCTTGTCCCGGATTGTAAAGCAAGTGCACTCCTGACTCTGTGATGAGGGGTGTCTCTGCACCACTGTTTCTTTCTTGCTTGTGTGTAGGCTGCTTTCACACAGAGCAATATAGGTGCAATTTTTGATGCGTTTTTTTGTGCAGAAATGTACAGCATTAACTGCTCTGCCTTTCTGCACAAAAACACACGAAAAACACATTAAAAACGCACCAAAAATGCTGTGTGTGAAAGCACCTTTATAGTGTAGTTTATTTTAGAAAGTGGCGAGGTGCAAGAACAAGGGGAATTTTTTAAGCGGATATTGTATGTGGGCAGGTGGGGGCTTAGGGCCAGGGCTGATTTTTATTCCCAGTCCGGCCCTGCCTCTAGCCCACTACCACTGCAGAGCTGATATTGGTGTGCTATGACAGCAGCTTCTGCAAATACCTGGCACCTGACAATCACATGATTGCCAGAGAAAGAAGCAGAGGGTGAAGCAATAAGCCTCCAGCGTGCTTGCTATACTAAAGTCGTGTATACAACTTTCTGGAGGGGAATCAGGGCCGAACTGGAAATGCTAGGTGGCCAGCGAACATCATGTATCCACAAACCAACATTTAATAAAGCTCCCCACCCCATACCAGGAAGAAAATAGTGTCACACAAAGTTTGCTTTATTTGGCCCCCCCATAAAAATACCTAATCACACTGCACTCCCAAGAATAAATTATATTAGACAAGGTACTCCCTGTACTGTACTGCAGAAATTAATTAAATCACACACTGTCCCCCTGAAATTGCAGGGTTTCTCCAGTCACATAAAATTATCTTTAGATGGGGCCAGATTGAGGAAACATAGGTAAAGAAGTTATACTCATCTCCCTGTCGCACCAAAGCTCCTCAAGATCAGTTCCTCTGCACTTCCAGATTCTCATCCCAAGTCACACAGGATTCTTGCTGTTCAGCCATCCACAATGGAGCTTGAGCATATTCTCATGTCCGCAGAAGACACTGGAAGTGCAGAGGAGCATATTATTATTATCATTAATGTTTATTTTAGAGCACCACGTACACTAAATAATACACTGATATAAAAGGAGAGAGGACCCTGTCCATGAGAGCTTTCATTCTACAATGGAGAGGGTGGAGACAGCAGGCGCGACAAAGAGACAGCCATGCATGACAGTTAGGTGAGTATACCTTTTTTCTACTTTTCCTCAGCGTGGCCCCATTTAACGATAATTTAATAGGAATGAACAACCCCTTTATTCTAATATACACAGTTTCCTAACAAATTAATTATATTAAACACTTAACCCCAGAACATTAATTAAAATACACAGAAATTATTTATATAATGCACTGAACCACCAGAAATTAATTATAATACATATTTGCCATTAGATATTAATTATATCACTCACTGTACCCTTAAGAAATTAATTATATTACTCACTATGCCACTGATTATAGTTATAATATACACTGCACCCCCTAGAATAAATTATTTTATACACTGTACCCCTGAAATGAATGATAATATGCACTGCTTTCCCTGAAATAATTATGTTATACACTGTGCCCCCTGAAATAAATAATATACACTGTATCCTATGATTAATTTTGTTATACACGGTACCCCCTGAAATGAATTATATTACACACTGTTCTCCCTAACATTAATTATAATACACAGCATAATAAGGATCCTTGGTAGTCTAGAGCATTGAGGGTGCTAATGTAAGGATCCATGGCAGAGAGCAGTTGAAGGGTTAATGCGTCATACCTGGTGGTCTAATGAAAGGTTAATGTGAAGTAGTCTAGAGAAGTGAGAGTGTTAATAACTGAATCACGGGTAGTCTAGGATAGTTAAGGGGTTAGTGTAAAGATTCCTGGTGGTCTAGGTCACTGAAGGGTTAATATAAGGATATCTGGCATTCTATTTCTGTAATGGAGTTCATTTAAGGATCCCTGAAGGTCTAGTACAGTGAATGGGTTAATGTCTCAATCTCTGATGGTCCAGAGAAGTAGATTGGTGAATATTATATGCCTGGAGTCTTGTGGTTACTTACTTCACCAGGCTGCTCTGGCTGTCATTTTCTATTTTCTAATAGCACTGAGATGAGTGCAGGGATTGGGGAGAGGTACAGAGAGGACTGTGTAGCTGTTACTGGATGGCTACACAGTTCTCTGTATGATAGGGCAGGGTGATACACTAATGTTCTGCCTGATAATTATCAGAGAAGAAGAACATTGATTGCCTTCCCACAGGGAAAGCTTTGTTGACAAAACTGTTCCAATGTGAACAGTTACCATAAATAGACTGTTCATATATGGTAACTGTCGATATATATACAGATACATCATCAGAGTTTCCCCTGGGGAAGTCAATCAGTGTTCTTCTAGTAAAAGAGGACTGTACAGCTGTGACTGTCTGCACAGTTCTCTCTTTAATCAGAAAGTGAATCAGAAACATTCTTCCTATTTATTATAGAGGCTGTGAGCTTATGACAGGCAGCACACTGACCACTGAGTGACCAAGTCCACAGGGAATCGGCCTGATAGGTAATACAAGGTAATATGCCATCTTTCCCTTTTCCCTGGAGAGTCCAATTGCCATCTCCTACAACTTCAATACTTCATAACAGCTGCAAATTCTACAAGGATGTCCAGAAACATTCCCATAGGGTTATTCTAGAGAAAACACATTTTTAAATAAATTGGGAGAAATGCCTCAGCACAGGGAAACGAGTCCACTGGGGAGTTTATTGCTGCCTAGCTTGGCTTGGTTAACAGAACTCTTTCTATTTGCAAATGTGGAGAGTCCTGTCAAACCAAGATGAGCAGCTCACAAGGACTGGCTTGATTCTTTCTTGTCTCTGTCAGTTTTGCTTGTTATGGTGAAGTGATCTTAACAATATGCCCATTTCCAGGAAAAATTGTAACAGTCCTGAATTTCCACCATTTATAGAGAATTTGTGTAACCTTGGAATGACATATATCAAAGTCTTTAGCAATACTTGAGTCACACTAGACACATTTGCTTTGAGACTGTCAGCATCAAAACTCTGGTTACTTTATTTAATGGACAAAGCAGCAGTGTAACCCATTCTACCAATCTCATAATCATAATTGAAACACTTTTTGCCAATTACCTCTTTTAAGAATTAAATTACACAGGGGCTCACTTACATTTTGTCCCTGAATTTAGATGTTTATTTAATGTGCGTCATAAAAAAACATGAAGGGTACAACTGTCTGTGTGTTATGAATTTAGTACTTTGTGTTTGTCTGTAATTGCCCACAGTTGTAATAACAATAAGGCTATGTTCACATGGGTGAAATTAGGATGTATTTCGGCCCGTATTTCGCGCCGTACTGTGCTCAATATGGCCGAGATAGGTCCCAATAATTACGGTAATTCACAGTTCTCATAGAGAACTATGGATTACGCTTCCTTTCCCCGCTCGCACAATAGGCCGGGGGGAGATAAGTGACATGTCAATTACTAGCGGCGAATACGTGCCGCTTGTAATGAATGTCTACGGGGGCGGCGGGCTGTTCATACAAACAGTTGAAACCAGAAGTTTACATACGCTATATAAAATCACACATATGCATGTTTTTCTCACTATCTGACATGAAATCAGAATAAACCTTACCCGTTTTAGGTCAATTAGGATTACCAAAATTATTTATATTTGCCAGATGCCAGAATTTTTTTAAGTCATTTTTATTACTTTCTGCAAAGTCAAAAGTTTATATACACTAGGATTACTATGCCTTTAACCAATTTGGGACAGCCGTATGATGATGTAATGTCTTTGGAAGCTTCTGATAGGTTTATTGGCAAACATCTGAGTTAGAGACACACCTGTGGATGTATTAATAATGCACACCAGAAACATGTGACATCATGGGAAAGCCTAAAGAAATCAGGCAAGATATCAGGAAGAGAATTGTGGACTTGCACAAGTCTGATTCATCACTGGGTGCAATTTCCAGATACCTGAAGGTGCCTTGTCCATCTGTACAAACAATTATACTCAAGTATAAACAAGATGGGAATATCCAGCCATGATACCGCTCAGAAAGGAGATGGGGTCTGTGCTTCAGAGATGAACGTGCTTTGGTTTGACATGTGCATATCAACCAAAAAACAAAAGCAAAAGACCTTGTGAAGATGCTGGCAGAAGCTGGTAAGATTGTGTCATTACCCACAGTGAAACGAATACTGTATCAACATGGCTAAAAGGCCAATCTGCCAGGAAGAAGCCATTACTCTAAAAAAAATCTATAAAAGCCAGATTAATGTTTGAAAATGCACACAGGAATAAAGACCTACATTTCTGGAGTCATATCCTGGGGTCTGACAAAACTAAAATTGAACTGTTTGGCCAAAATGACCAGCGGTACGTTTGGAGGAAAAAGAGAGAAACTTGGAAGACTAAGAACACCTTTCCAACTGTGAAACATGGGGATGGCAGCATCATATTGTGGAGTTGTTTTGCTGCAGGAGGGACTGGTGCACTTCACAAAATAGATGGCATCATGAGGAAAGAAGATTATGTGGCAATACTGAAGTAACATCTCAAGATATCAGCCATGAAGTTAAAGCTTGGATGGTAATGGGTCTTCCAAATGGACAATGACCCGAAGCATACTGCCAAACGAGTTACAAAGTGGCTTAAGGACGACCAAGTCAATGTTTTGGAGTGGCCATCACAATGCCCTGATCTCAATCCTATTGAAAATGTATGGGCTAAAAAGGCAGGTTCAAGCAAGGCGACCTACAAACATGGCTCAGTTACACTAGTTCTATCAGGAGGAATGTACCAAAATTCCTACCAACTATTGCGAGAAGCTTGTGTAAGGATATCAAAAATGTTTGACCCAAGTCATACAGTTTAAGGGCAATGCTACCAAGTACTATGAAATCTATGTAAACTTTGCAGAAAGTAATAAAAATACCTTAAAAAATTCTCTCATTATTCTGACATTTGGCAAATATAAATAATTTTGGTAATCCTAATTGACCTAAAACAGATAAGGTTTATTCTGATTTCATGTCAGATAGTGTGAAAAACATGTATATGTGTCTTTTAATATAGTGTATGTAAACAGTGGGGTTTTTTTTGGCTCAAAGCACAGCCCCGTTCATACTTGTCCCGTATAGTGTCCCAAAATACATTTAATACAGCCTTCAGATAAATCAGCATACTTTCTGAGCTGCCCGACATGGGTTTAATTCCTAGTTCTGTAGAGTTCTCGGTCTTGGAGGAATTAATAACAACATCCTTGATAGTCTACAGCAGTGAATGTGTGAATATCAGCTTTATTCCTGGCTTAAGCAGTAAAGGGATTAATATTAGTATCCCTGGTGGTCTATGGAAGATTTAGGGGTAATACCTTCATAATTGGTATGTATTGGGTCACTAATAAAGATTAGTACACAGAAGGGAATTTTAGGATTGTGCAGCCATAATTTAACAGTTCTCTTTGAACCTTGGAGTATACACAGAGATTTCCCCTGACAGAACATTTTAAATCGGGTGGTCATGCTGCACTAACTTTCTTAGCTTTCTTAGCTACATAGCCACATGAAAATGTGTAGGGCTGTGAAGAGGTTATAAATGCTTACAACTAACATCTGGAGATGGTAAAATGGTACATCAATATAATATACCATAAACCATACATATCTTCTTTGCAAGAGAAGCATGGATCTGAGACATAAAACATTCCCACTAGATTTATGTCAAATCCCATAAGTTACAAGTACCAAAGGCCAAGAAACTATGCTCTAGAGTTGGTGTGCACAAACTTTTCTGGTCTGAGACCACAGTGTCATACTGAAACACTCCTAGGAGCCACAGTAAAATCAAAAATGGAATTACTTATTAAAACATGTATGGCACAACATTGTTTAAATTGTTACTTTTAAATTTTTTATTATTATTTATTAT
>JAODAL010071016.1:0-15693 GCA_025379985.1 Phyllomedusa bahiana
AGTGTTTAGTATGACACGCACATGACAGCCGCCGCTCTTAGAATCGCTTCACTCTAAAATTCACTGGGCACTTACGGTGGCAAAACTGACCAAAAAACTGAAGCGGAGATGCAGCCTGATAAAGTCATGGCAGCGCCAGCTGGAAAAAAACAAGCTGAGGGCTAAGATCCTACGATGGCGTCAAATCACCCAGTAGTGGGTTATTGGAGCCGGCACAGGTCTCAGCACAGTAACGGGACGTCACAGCAGGGTTCACTCCATGAGGCCAGAGCTTTAAACCGTTACAGAATATGACAGAACCTGTTCTGTTAAACACTGATACATGTAGAGGCCCCCCGAATGAGTGGAGAGGGTGTCGGCAGTAATCTTGCGTTGATGTCTCTGATCATTTTGCCCTTCCTTTCATCCGCCAGTGTCCGCTTTCAATCAGTCAATAATCCATCAGTATTGCTAAGGCCAAAAACAAACAGGAGTTGATCCAAAACAGAGATGACCAGTAAATGGGATATTTGCATGTCCTCCGTGGTCTGTATCCACTTCTGCTTTTGGCTAGACAATCCTGATCCTTCCCATTCCTTCTGACAGGTGAAAAGAAGGGTAAAACCAAACATAGTGGCAATGTCATAGAGTGGTGAGGGTGGAAACAGCATTAGGAAACCGCAGGGTGTTCCAGTTAGAAAGCAGTTACTTGGCAGCAGCATGAGTAGGCCACAGAGTGGCACAATGACAATTTCTGGAGTCGGCAGCAACATCAGGAGCCCACAGAGTAGCACAATGACAGAGCGTGGAGGTAACGACAGCAGCCACAGCAGCAGCAGCAGCATGAGGTCAGAGAGTGGCACAATGACATTCTGGAGGTGGCACAAACAGTAGTAGGCCACAGAGTGGCACAATGACAGAGTGTGGAGGTGACGGCAGCAGCAGCAACAACAGCAGCAGCAGCATGAGGTCAGAGAGTGGCACAATGACATTCTGGAGGTGGCACAAACAGGAGTAGGCCACAAAATGGCACAATGACAGAGTGTGGGAGTGGGTGGCAATACCAGTCCCTGATATAGATGGTGGTAGGCAGATGGAGCAACTGGCAGCAGATGTGTGGCATCAGGCGGGTGGCAGCATCAGAATAGTGGCTGAGGAAGGTGTAGTTTGAATCCAGACTCATTTCTGTAAGTTTTGGTGAGGCGTCATGGCTGATGTAATCTGATGCCTAAGGCATTGGTGTGTGGAAATCCTGGACGATCCACGCCTGATTCATCTTAACAAAGGTCAGTCTCTCCACATTTTGGGTTGACAAGTGAGTTCTTCTCAGGGTAACTATGTCCCCCGCCGCACTGAACAACTGCTCTGATGCCACAATACTGGCCGGGCAGGACAGCTTCTCCAGTGCAAACTTGGCAAGTTGCGGCCACACATCCAGTTTGGCTGCCCAGTAGTCCAGCGGATCTTCTAACTGTCCAAGTAGGCCACCACCTGCTGGTTCAGGGTCTGCTCCAGGTCCTGCTGCTGCTGGTGAGTGCCACTCCGGCATTAGTGGTGTCGGTGCAAGGATGATGCTCATCAACGGACTCCAGACTTAGGTTGCTGCAGATTGGAGGCTGGTACTGCAATTCCCCAATCTTCCACAGGCAGCCCATAGCAGTGGTACACGTGAGCACTGAGGGAACCCCTGGTCAACAAATGTCAGAGGGATGGACATGTCTGCCACATAGGCAAGCGGCAACTGACTACGGAAGATTTCTCTATAGTATCTGAGTTTGTCCTCCCTGTCTCAGCAGCTGGAAAAAAGGCTCCCCATTTTTGGAGGTAGCGGAGGGTCCTAAGAGGGTGGAGAACCAGAAGTCATCCCTCTGCCGGTGGTGAATATTCGGCTGTCACTAGCCAGGGCAAATCAGCATCTGTAGCGCCATTTGCGCAAGTGACTCTGACGGGACTCCTTGCCTCCATCTCTATGTTACTGCCATGGTGCGTTTGGGAATCATCTGTACTCGTTGTCTCATTCCATCTACTCCTCCGGCCTGCTCCCAAACTCATCCTCCTGTCACCTGGTAGAAGAAAACTCACTAATCTTCACCAGACAAATGCTTCTGCTCCAATGTCCTCCTCCTCCACTTCAAGGCCCCCCACTGAACTTATGTGGCTGCTGAGCATGTAGTCGCATAGTGTTGACGAATAGCTTGGTCCATCGACATCGGTTCGATGGTCGATAGTCGACCTCATCATCGATTGTTATTCGTTGGTCGATGGTATAGATTATGATTCGATGACCTTAAGTACTATGGGTGGAGAGCAACAAAACTTTCATTCTTTACACCCCAAACCAGGGCTGGAGTAGCTGGAATTAAAATCCACAACAGTCACAATGGATACGTGCCACATCTTAGGGGCAACACACTTAGGTATAAAACGCCACAGAAAAAAAATCACAAACCCATCTCTCTATCCCTGTCTTGTACACAGATGACCCTTAAACCTGCCTCCACCCACAAATTAAAAAAGGCCAGAAGGCAGTATGATTGAACATCATTTTACTAGAACTGGACATTGAATTCATCCCTGTCTGGAACGCAGCATGAGCCCTCAAATGCATGACCCCAGATTTAAAAAGTGCCGAAAAGGAGTCTTTCAAACACCAATTTAGTTGAAACTGGCGACATTGGACTATCCTGACCTGGGCCACAGCGATGAGCCCCAAACCTGGCATGGACTCCCCAGATTAAAAAGGCCGAAAAGGAGTGCTTTCAAAAACCATTTTAGTTCATGGACATTGACTATACCTGTCATGGGCAACAGCATGAAGCCCAAACCTGCATACACCAGATTAAAAAGTGCCGAAAAAAGGAGTCTTTCAACCACCATTTTTGTTTCATTGGACAATTGACTATACCTCTCTGCGGCCACAGCTGAGCCCCAAACTGCATGACCCCCACCATTTTAAACGTGCCGGAAAAAGGAGTTCTTTCAACCACCATTTTAGTTTCACTGGACATTGACTATACCTGTCTTGGCACTGCATGAGCCCAAACGCATACCCCAGATTAAAAAAGTGCCCGGAAAAAGGAGTCTTTCAACCTCCCATTCTTAGTTTCACTGGACCATTGACTATACCTGTCCTGGGCCACAGCTGGATCCACAAACCTGCATGACCCCAGATTAAAAAGTGCCGGAAAAAAGAGTCTTTCAAACCACCATTTTAGGTAGTTTCACTGGACATTCTGTCCTGTCCTGGGTAGCGCTTGACCCTCCGTATGAGTGCGGACAATTGAGCTTCACTTGGAATACTTGTGGTTAACGCTCCTGTTCCACCGGTGCCCTTTTTCTTGGCATTCTTTTTCTCATTTAGTAACGTGACTGGCGGAAAATTGTCTCGTGTATTTGTTTTCTGTCCGTCCTCCACTACTCCATGTCCTCTGAATAACCCACCTATGGTCAAGGTTTCCTGTACCTCTTTGTACAATTCAGAGGAATTTTTTATACCAGCTATTTTTGTGCATGCAATTTTTTTTAGAAGTTTAATTCTAGAAACACATTTTTAAACATAAGGATGAATCCACCATGTCTTTGTTTCTCTTTTTTTAATTTGTATTAAATGGGTTGTCTCAATACAGGATTGTTCAGCTATGTTATAAGATCTTGCAAAAACAAGTCATTTTGCAATATGTGCTCCATTACAGTGTCAATGCTATTCTGTTTCTGGACAGCACTCACACACCATTGAGCCACTCTGACATTGTGAAGAACAATGTCTGTTAGCAAACATCATTTTTTTTTATAATAGAGACCTGTAGTATACTGCATGTCCCAGCAAAATGCCCCCAAATAATTCAAAAGCATGACCATTGAGCCACTTTGGACAATTGTGAAGAACAAATGTCTGGTTAGAAACAATTTTTTTTTATAATAGGGTCTGTAGTATAGCGTGCATGTACAGCAAATGCCCCCAAAAAAATTCAAGCATGACCCTGGAGCCACTTTGGACAATTGTGAAGAACAAAAGTGTCATGTTAGAAAACAACATTTTTTTTTATAATAGGACCTGTGTATAGCTGATGTCCCAGCAAACTGCCAAAAATTAAAGGCATGACCCTGAGCCACTTGGACAATTGTGAAGAACAAAATGTCTGTTAGAAACAATTTTTTTTTATAATAGGACTGTAGTATGCTGCATGTCACAGAAAAAAATGCCCCCAAAATTCAAAGAATGACCCTTGAGCCAACTATTGGACAATTGTGAAGAACAAATGTCTGTTAGAAACAACATTTTTTTTAATAATTAGGCACCTGTCGTATTGCTGCATTTCATAGGCAGCATGACCAAAAAATTATTAAAAATGCACTTCTCACCACTGTATAAAAAATTGTGAGGGAGAAAATGCCACTTAGAAGCCACATTTCTGTTCCAAGAGGACCATGATTATTGGCTGTTTCTACAGCAAACATCAAACCCCAAAATAATTATAATATGACTTCTCAACCACTATTAAAAATTGTGAGGGAGAAATGCCACTTAAAAGCCACCTCTTCTGTTCCAAAGGGACCATAATTATAGCTGTATCACGCAACATGACCTCAAAAACCATTTGACTCAATGCGATAAACTATAAGATATAAGTGGTAGGTAAATGGGCAAACCGGTGGGTGTTGTCATGAATCCTTGCTGTCTTTTTTTAAAGTTCTCTCACAGCAAAACAGCAAAATATGACAACTGTTGGAACTGAGAATAAATATTGCAGTAGAAATGTATGATCATTTTAAAAAAAAGTTTTCAAGAGGACATTTTGTTTGAGAAGAGGAATGTGAAGTAGACCGGCAACTAATCGGTGAACATCGGCAACTGGGGCCACACATCTCAGGATCCATGACCTGATTCATCTTGATGAAAGTCAAACGATCCACATTATTGTGGGGAAAGCCGGATGCGTTTGTCTGTAATGACTCCTCCAGATGTGCTGAAGGTTCCTGCTCAATATGCGTGGCTGTTGGGCAGGGACAAAACTATATGCGTGGCGTGCGGAGCTCGGGCCATTCGTCCATTTTGGATACCAGAAGTCTTTTGGGGCAAACGAAACATACAAAAAATCGGTGTTGAGACGCAGATAGTCGTGCACATGATCTTAAGCTGGTCTCTGTGTGTTGGAGTGTGGCCCTGCATTGCATGCGTTGGTGAGGAGGTAATAAAGATTGCCAAGAGGTTCACCTAGGCTTCTGCCACCTTGCTGCTTGCTGCTGCTGCCGCTACGGCTACTTGGCACTCTACTGCTGTCATGTCGCTGATGTATGGTTCCACCGTGACATTTGAAGAACGTTTATGAAGCAGACGCAACGGATGTCTCAGTTGATCAATCAGCAAGTCTCCATTTCCTAGCATTTTATTCTCTATTTGGGTGGGTGGAAAGGGAAAGTGCTGAGTTTTGTTTTGTACGGGATCCAGGAGGGTGGACACCAGTAATGTGTTCATTTTGATGGCCTTAATGCGAGGATCATGTTGAGGAAAAAGGAGCACCAAGCACTATGTGAGAGATGGAGCCTTGATTTCACAAAGCCTCTGGGTCGAGGGGCACTAGCAAAATCATCTTCTCTTCATTCCTCCTCCGCCTCAAGTATCTCGCGCAAACCTCTTTCCAAGGCAGGGACGTCGGTAACGTCGGTGTCTAGGAAACCTCCTCCTCCTCCTACCGCTTTCCTCCGCACAGCTTCACACAGCCCTGGACTTGCCTGAGTGATGCACCTGAGAGTGATGCGCTGCCTATGCACGAGCCCTCGGACTCCAAATGAAGACGCTTAAATTGAGAAACTGTCGGGATTGTGGATTCGAACGGAGAGAAAGGCTCCGTGTCAGGCTATCTTTGTCCGTCTCTCCTTTATCGCTGGAGGGACCTGTTGTTTCAGAGTGTCCAACGTTTGTTCCAGAATATGATCACCACAATGATCATGCTGACAAGGGCATCGCCCGCATGACCATTTTGGTGCTTCTTCAAACTGCAAGGATGCAAGGTTGCAGAGCTCTTTCACCTGCTCCACTCTCGGTGGCTCAAACCACGAGTCCGCACCGCTGCTTGTCAGGCCATGTGTCACTTTGTACTGCGTAATGGCATTGCGCTGCTGCCACAATCGCTGGAGCGTTTTGGAGGGTGGGAATTCCAGCCGTGTTGCCACTGTTCAACAATGAGACGGGTTGACGGATGAGGCCGAGCTAACGCATGCAACGCAGCCAGCGCAGGACAAGGTGTTGTGCGAACGGCGGAAATTGCGAATTAGACTTCGAGCCTTCTAGCAGGCAGTCCGACCCGGGTTAGCTCTTTAGAATTTCTGGGATGAAGGTTCATACATGTGCCAGGCAAGGGATGTGCTCCCAGCCTACGATCTTAAGGGCGGGCCCAGCAGATTTCGGCCATTATCGCACACCACCTGCTGGACAACAGGTTTTGGCCACACAGCCAGCGTCGGTTCGTTGCGAGAAGCGTCCACAGCTCTGACCTGTGTGGGGACGGTTCTCAAAGACGATTAATTTCCAACTGCCTGGTTTCTATGGGCACGTGTGCACCAGAGGACCTTTGGGGGAAAAGAACCTGCACCTTCCTGCGGTTTGAAGAGCATGCGCCGAGCCTGAGATCCAGTCACCCACAGAGACAGCACCCAGCTCACCCAGTGACCCGTCACAGAGATATAGCGGCTTGGGCCGTGATTACTAGTCCATGTGTCGGTGGTCAGATGGACTTTTGGCCCACAGGATGAGCACAATGCCGTTGAATTTTAGCTGACACGTGGTGGCCAGGGTAAGGGACGGCCCTTTCTCTGGCAAAGAAATGCCTGCTCGGCATTGGTATTGGGGCAGGCAAGGGCATGACGAGGCGGAACCCATCTGTGTCCACCAGACTGAAAAGGCACATTTCAGGCCAAAAGCTGGCATGCTGACATTCGGCTTTTGGCTTTGGATGGTTTGGCGTTAAAGTGTTTCTTCTGCTCAAAACCTGGAAGACAGAAGGCAGGCTATAGACTGGCCGCTGTACGGCCGTGCAAGGTAATCAAAACTGGCGGGAGGAGAAAGGGGAAGGATGGGTCTCTGGTGAGTGTTGTGGGTACTCGGGCGACGGTGGAGTGATGCGGAGGCTGATCCCTGATTCAATGGCAGCGGAGAAGGAGACGCTTGGTGGTGGCGGAGGAGGAGGCGGAGAAAGGAAGGTGTGTTTTTGGGTGATGTGACCAGATGGTTGGAGGCCTGGCGTCAGGTCTGGCTTTTTTTGGCAAGTGTTGCCTCCATTTCAATCATGCATTCGCTGCATGTGATCTAGACATGTTGGTGGTGGTTTTTAACACCTAACGGTTCTTGCTCTACTTATGCGTGTAAAGCAAAGGGGCATATGACATCGCCTGGTGAATAAGAGGCTTGCTCAAAGAAGGCCCAGGCTTGAGAGGTCCTGGACTTTTTGACGGCAATAAGCGAGTGGACGGGGTTTGCGCTTACCGTGGCTGGCGGTGATATATCAGCGGACTTTGCGACCGCACCTTCCCTTTTTGGAGGCGGAAACCCGTAATGAACACTACCCCATCGTCTTCCTCCTCGTCCAGTGTGAAAGCGCTCGCAAGCAAATTCTGCTGAAAAGACCACGGGATTCCGCAATGTCGTCATCATCATCATACAAACACAGGTGATTCATCGTCCTGACATTCTGCATCCCGGAGGTGCGGGCTACAGCAAGAGGTCTGCAAGGGCGTTTGCCAACCGCCCGGGATTTTTGGCGATTGACCGGCTTCTTTTCCTCCTTGATGGCATCAGTCCACTGGGCGTCAGAGCAGGACAAAATCATCATCTTTGGCCTCTTGATTTTTGACATGCCTTCTGACTCCAACCGCCTTTTTGTATCAAAGAGGGTCTTAGAAAAATGGATTATCCCCCCCCCTAGTGGTGGGTACGAGTTGACATTAGGGCTGCCTTCATGTTGGACGGATGCCTGATGATGCTGATGACGACATTTGTGGCGTGACTGGGAGGACGAGGAGGTAAGAAATGCTGATGCAGTTGCATTAAAATGAAGACAAGTTTGGCGCGCTGACGCTGTTCAGATACTGAGACTACAACAGGGCCCTGACCAGCGATGACAAGGCCCTGGACTATGGTCCTGCAAAAGACGATGTGGCATGCGTGTGTCGCAGCACTGGAAAGGAGCTCCTTCTCTCGTACTCTACCTCCATGTCCTACCCCTATTTGCTCGCTTACACACCTGCATTTCGCTCCAATTCAGAAAAGATAAAAATTTTGAGAAGGTATGGCAAGAGTTTTGGAAAGTCTCTTATTAAAAGACGGCAGACTCTACAGCTATTCTCAAATTCCTCAAATCAAAACAAAATTGACTGTATCACATTTAACATGCAAAGCTAGATCTATCAACAAAGATCTGGCCTGCACAAAGTGAAAAAACATGTACATCTGTTATGTATTTCGGATAATACAAGGCATTTTAGGCACCTGCAATTCACCTGTGGTTGACTACAAAATTGCTGTATTAACATTTAAGTGCAAGGTGCCTTCAATGACACAAAGTGTAGGCCGCCAAAGTCAAAAAAACACGTTTCTTAATGTATTGGTTAATAAAAGTATTTTTGGCACCTATCAATTCACCTTGTGGTAACTACACAATTGCGATTCAAATTTAACTGCAAAGGTGGCTCTATCAGCAATTCTGGACTGGCAAAAAGTGCACAAAAAACACGTATCTGTAATGTATTCAGATAATAAAAGGTATTTTTTGGCACCTTTCAATTCACTGTGGTGACTACAAAATTGCTGCTATTCACATTTAAGTGCAAGGTGCCTCAATGACAAAGCTGTAGTGCGCCAAAGTCAAAAAAACACGTATTGTAATGTATCCGGAGAATAAAGGTATTTTTTTGGGGCATCCTATCAATTCACTGTGGTGGACTACAATACAAAATTGCTTTATTCAAATTTAACTGCAAAAGTAGATCTATCAACAAAGTGGCCTGCGCTCCATAAGTGAAAAAACAACGTATCTGAAATGTATTCGGATGATTAAAGGTATTTTTGGCACCTTTCAATTCACCTGTGGTGACTACAAAATTGCTGTATTACATTTAAGTGCAAGGAGCTAATGAACAAAGCTGTTAGTGTGTACCAAAGTCAAAACACGTATCTGTAATGTATTCGGATATAAAGGTATTTTTTGGCACCTATCTAATTTTTTTTTCACCCACTGTGGTGACTACAAAATTGCAGTCATGCACATTTAAGTGCAAGGGGTGCCTCATATGAACAACGCTGTAGTGCGCCTAAGTAACAAAAAAACACGTTATCTGTAATGTATTCGGATATAATAAAAGGTATTTTTTGGCACTATCAATTCATGTGGGTAATACACAATCTGCTGGAATTCAAATTAACTGAAGGTGGCATCTATCATCAAATTCTGGACTGGGCAAAAGTGCCAAAAAAAACACGTGTATCTGTAAGTATTCGGAATATAAAGGTATTTTTGGCACTTTACAATTCACGTGTGGTGGACTACAAAATTGACTGTATTCACATTTAAGTGGCCTACAAGGTGGCTTAATGAACAAAGCTGTAGTGCGACAAGTCAAAACAAAGTATCTGTAATGTATTCGGATAATAAAAGGTATTTTTTGGCACCTATCAATTCACCTGTGGTAACTACACAATTGGATTGATTCAAATCTAAACTGCAAGGTGGCTCTATCAAAACAATCTGGGATGGGCAAAAGTGCATACCAAAACATGTATTCTGGAATGTATTCCGATATATAACACAGGTATTTTTCGCCTCCTTTCAAGTTTCACCTGTGGTGACTACAAAATTGCAGTATTCACATTGAAGTGCAAGGTGCCTTATGAACTAAAGATGTAGTGCGCCAAAGTCAAAACAGATATCTGTAATGTATCTCGGATAATAAAAGGTATTTTTTGGCACCCTATCAATTCACTGTGGTAACTACACAATTGCTTGAATCAAATTTAATGCAAGGTGGCTCTATCAACAATCTGGACGGGAAAGTGCAAAAAAACAGTATCTGTAATGTATTCGGATAATACAGGTATTTTTGGCACCTTTCCAATTCACACTGTGCGTGACTACAAAACATTGCTGTATTCACCTTTAAGTGCAAGGAGCCTAAATGAACAAAGCTGTAGTGCGCCAAAGTAAAAACACGTAATATGTAATGTATTCGGATAATAAAGGTATTTTTTTGGCACCTATTCAATTCACCTGTGGTAACTACACAATTGCTGGATTCAAAATTTAAACTGCAAGGTGGCTCTTTCAACAAATTGACTGGGCAAAAGTGCAAAAAAAATGTATATGTAATGTATTCGGATTAATAAAAGGTTCGTAATTTTTTTGGGCACCTTTCCAATTTCACGGTGGTGACTAACAAAATTCTGGATTCACATTTAAGTGCAGGTGCCTAAATGAACAAAGCTGTTGTGCGCCAAAGTCAAAAAAACACGTATCTGTAATGTATCTCGGATAATAAAGGTATTTTTGGCACCTATCAATTCACTTGTGGCGAATACAAATTGCTGTATTCAAATTAAAAACTGCAAAGAAAATCTATCACAAAGCTGGCCTACGCCAAAGTGAAAAACGCGTATCTGAAATGTAATTTCGGATAATAAAAAGGTTTTTTTGGCACTTTCAATTTCAACCTGTGGTGAATACAAATTGCTCGTATTCACATTTAAGTGCAAGGTTGCCTCAATGAAACAAAGATTGTATGTGTGCCGAAGTGAAACAAACACGTTATCTGTAATGTATTCGGATAATATAAGGTATTTTTTGGCACTATCAATTCACCTGTATGGGTGACGACAAAATTGCAAGTATTCACATTAAGTGCAAGGAGCACAATGAACAAAGCTGTGTGCGCCAAAGTAAAAAAAACCGTATCTGTAATGTATTTCGGATAATAAAGTTTTTTTTATTTTTTTTTTTTTTTTTTTTGGCACTATCAATTCACTGTGGTGATTAACCATTGATGGATTCAAAATTTTAATGCAAGTTGGCTCTATCAAACAAATCTGGACTGGGCAAAAGGCAAAAAACATGTATCTGTATGTATTCGGATAATAAAAAGGTATTTTTGGCACCTTTTCAAGTCACTGTGGTGACTACAACATTGCTGTATTCACATTTAAGTGCAAGGTGCCTTAATGAACAAAGCTGTAGTGCGCCAAAGTCAAAAAAAAACGTATTGTTATGTATTCGGATAATAAAAAGGTATTTTTTTGGCACATATTCAACTCACTGTGGTAACTCCCAATTGCTGGATTCAAATTTAACTGCAATGGTGCTCTCACTCAAACAAATTGGAGCTGGCAAAAGTGCCAAAAAACAGTATCTGTAATGTATTCGGATAATAAAATGATTTTTGGCCACCTTTCAATTCACTGTGGTGCTCAAACTTGCTGATTCACATTTAAGTGCAAGGTGCCTTCAATGAACAAAAGCTGTAGTGCGCCAACGTAAAAAAAACACGGAATCTGTAATGTATTCGGAGATCATAATAAAAGGTATTTTTGGCACCTATCATCTCACCTGTTGGCTGACTACCAAATTGCTGTATTCAAATTTAACTGAAAGTAGATCTATCAACAAAGCTGGCCTGCGGGCAAAGTGAAAAAACACGTATCTGAAATGTTTCGGATTAATAAAGGTATTTTTGGAACCTTTCAATTCACCTGTAGGTGACTACAAAATTGCTGTATTCACATTTAAGTGGGCAAGGTGCCTCAATGAACAAAGCTATTAGTGCAGTCAAAGTCAAAAAACACGTATCTGTATGTATTCGGATTAATAAAAGGTATTTTTTGGCACCGCTATCAATTCACCTGTGTGGACTACAAAATTGCGAGTATTCACATTTAAGGAACAGCAGTTTGACAACGTGGGAGGAGAAAGCGGCATCTCTGGTCCAATTGTGGTGTGGGTAAGCAGGAAGCACATTCTCACCAGTGGGCGTTAAAGGACATGTATTGGCCCTGACGTAGTTACAGCTTTCCCACGTCTGCACTACCGTGGCTTCTATGGAAGAAAACCGATAGGCTCAAGGGATGGCCCACATTCTGTTCCAACAGAAGTTACGGCTGGAAACTCTCCACTCGGCTCGGCCAATCCATTAGTTCTCTGAACACACCCCTGTGAAGCAGTTCACCCCACTTGGAAAGGGAGGGACTGCGAAGTACCAACACTTGGAAAGGGAGCACGGTCAGCCTTCTGCACTTAGGATGTAGGACGCATACTGTTGTCTCTTGCAATCGCATCGTTGAACGTCTGCTGCGCCATGAAGTAGCGAGGAGCAGGAGCGTCTGGACCGCGAGATGATGGCAAGACAAAACAGCTCCTTTCGGCAGAGGTGTGGAGCCTTGCCTGGCTGTAATGGCATGCGTTGCATTAGGTTGTATGTGATGTTGCTGCGGCGGCAGGATGGACCACCACATCTAAAACACGTTTCTCCGACGCTGCATGTGTTGACGCAGGACCGTGGTGCCAACATTAGCTCACTGGCCACGCTTCACTTTCTGCCCACAAATTCTACATATACACATGTTCGGGCTCTCTGGTGTTTAGCAAAAAAACGCGCCACACCGACGAGTAGGTGGACTTTACCTCCAATGCTCCGCACTGAGTGATCTACTAACACCGCTGCGCGCTGAGCCCCTGTGCCGCTACTTTCTTGTAGACTCCGAAAGAGGTTTTCTACCCTGTGGTGTTTTGGCTTCCCGAACCTCGCACTGCTGCCACCCTGCTGACTCCAGGCCACACTATCAACTTGCTGGCTGCGTCGCTGCTGCCCGCAAGCTGACACTATTCTCACGACGATGATGATGAAGTTACTTGCTTCACCGGCTCCCAAGTGCGTCGGCTACATCGTCATCATTTGTTAGCCCGTCACTGCTATTCTCCTCAATGGTCTCAGTGATGCCAGAGCCTGACTGCTTGGCAACATCAACCTCTCATGCCACTCTCCTAATCACTACTTTTCCCGCCTCCTACTGCAAAAAAAGATGCAGTGGATGTCCTGCCCAAGTCTTCGCTTCCAAGTAGTCACTGACTGTCCTCAAAGAGTTCGTCCTCGCTGTATAGTGACGCTGAACCCAGACCACATAGTAGATCTCTGGCTGAGGGAACTGAACGGGACAGAGGCGGGTTGAGGACAGGTGAGGGCCGCTGTACTGTTCCCAGGCCATGCCAACTAAGAGTTGTGTCTGATGAACCCACTGACGGTTTGCTAGTGTTGTCAGATGTCATCTGGGATGACGTTCATGACTTACTCAAACAATCAAGGACCCTTGGATTGCTAGTCAACATACGGCCGCTAGAGGACACCAGCAGTTCTGGCCTCACCGAGTGACTCCTGCTGCGACATCCCCTTACTGTGATGTTACCTGCGCCTGCTCCAGGAACGTTTGTGCCACTGCCACTCACATGTGAAGAGCCTGCCACCTCTCTGTCTGACATACTGTCTGATCAAAAATTTAGACTCTGCTTAATGAAGATGTCTGTATATGATAGATACACACCCTGTATTTCACTCCAAGTACAACAATAACAGGATAGAGGATTCCCAGAATCTGAAATTCCCTAATAATACAGCAGGAGAAATTTAAATAATGGTGGACAAAAAAGCACTCTGTATTTCAATCCCAATACAACAGTAACACAGGATTGAGTGGATTACCGTATATACTTGAGTATAAGCCGAGTTTTTCAGCACAAAAAATGTGCTGAAAAATAGCCCCCTCGGCTTATACTCGAGTCACTGTCGGCGCTCGGACGCTGCGATAGCCCGTACGCCGACAGGGACGCTTCAGTTATATGCAACTCCTCAGGGAGCGCATGTAACTGAAGGCGGAGTACTGACACGTCCGGGCACTACGGTGGCCCAGGCGCTGTCACGATTCTTCCCTGCTTTCGACCTTCGGGAGCGCATGCAGAAGATATAGCCGTGCGGCGCAGAGCGCGAGCGCTCCCGGCTCCGCAGTGGACTCCAGGCGGCCGCAGACTCGCGGCTGTCCCGGAGTTTTCCGGCACAGGCAGCATTGTCATCACGCTGCATGCGCGGCCTGATGACATCACCCGCCTGTACCGAGAAGACCGAGGAGAGCCCCCGGGAGATGGAGCAGCCGGGATCGAGGTAAGTGGGTTTTTTTTGTTTTAAAATCCTACCTACACCAACCTATACCTGCCTAGTACTGCCTATAGCCTACGTATACCTGGCTATACCCTGCCTATACCCTTCCTATACCTGCCTATAGCCTGCCTATAGCCTGCCTAGTACTGCCAATAGCCTGCCTATAGCCTGCCAAGACCTGCATAGTACTGCCTATAGCCTGCCTAGGGGACCTATACCTGTCTATAGCCTGTCTAGGGGGACCTATACCTTCCTAGTACTGCCTATACTCCCCTATAACCTGCCTAGGGGACCTATTAAACCTGCCTATAGCCTGCTAGGGGACCTAACCTCCTATACCCGCTTAACGAGCTATACCCTGCTTATAGCCTGCCTATGAGGGACTATACCCTCCCCAGGGGGGCAATTACCTGCCATGCCTGCCTAGTGGGACTATAGCGCCTATACCACCCTTGGGGGGGACATTAAACTGCCTATACATGCCTATAACCTTTTTGGGGGGGACATTAAATGCCTATCCCGCCTATCGGGACAAAAACCCCCTATCCCACCTTTTATGGGGGACTTTTAAACGGCCTATACGCTAAAACCCTTTTCCTATGGGGGACATTAAACTCCCTAGGGGGACATTAAACTCCCTATACCATCTATATCTGCCTATGGGGACATTATACTCCCTATCCCCTCCTATGGGGGACATTAAATGCCTATACCTCCCTATGTAATTTTATTGGTATCTATTTTTTTTTTAAAAAATTCACCAGGCCCTGCATATCCACCTTGGCTTATACTCGATAAATAAGTTTTCCCTGTTTTTTGCGGCAAAATGGGTTGCCCGGCTTAAAGGGTCGGCTTATACTCATTTTAAATACGACTTGTTTTTAAAAAATTCCCTAATAAAAAGCAGGAGATATTTAAAAAAATGGCGGACAAAAAAAGGGACCCTTATTTAATCCCAATACAAAACAGTAACAAGGATTTAGTGATTACTTGAATTTAAAAAATTCCCTAATATACGCAGGGGAAATTTAAATAATGGCGGACAAAAAAGCATTGTATTTCAATGCAATACAACACTACAGAAATTTAGGGATTTTTAAATCTGAAAGTCCCTAATAATTCAAAATGAGATTTAAATGATGGCATCAAAAAAAAGTGATCTGTATTTTTAATCCCAAAAAACACTACAGGGTTGAGTTTTTTTTTGAATTAAAGTCCCAAAATACAACAGGTGAGTTTAAATGATGGCGGCAGAAAAAGCATCTATTTCAACCCCCAAAAAACACTTTTCAGGATTGAGTGGAAATTTTAGAACTGAAATTCCCTAATAATGCAACAAGGGGTTTTCAATGTTTGGGGCAGAATTTTCACCCACCTGGACACCCTGGGGGAAAACCCCAAAAAATAAAAAAAAATGATAACGCTGGTGGCATTAAAAATTAGGCAACTGACCCCCCTTTTGATAAAAGCACTTCTTCAGGGTGAGTTGTATAGGCAAAGGAAACCAGAACGCTGAGTAAAAAATAACAG
>JAODAL010071017.1:0-15693 GCA_025379985.1 Phyllomedusa bahiana
TATTTGGGGGGGGCCCAGCTGATCAAGAATTTTTTTTTGCCAGGTTGTTATACCCCTACAAACATCCCTTTTACTCAAACATACGGAATAAAAGCCGAAGACCCTTTTCTTAAAATTACTGGCGAGGGAAAAGGTCGCGCATCCCTATAAAAGTTATCAGAGAAATTTACAGGAGGGGCGAAACTACCCAATATAAGATTGTAAAATTTTGGGCCCATGTGGAGACATGAAAGAGACGATGGAAACATAGTGTGTTTCCAACACAGACTAGAATTTACTTACATCATGCTGCAGTTTGTTATCGCTTTTACATTACCGCTAAGATATCACCCCCAAGAGGCCAAATGTACATCTTTCTTAGAGACACCCTCCCACATGAGGCATTTGGGAAATTTTTTAACCCCCATGATATCCAAATATGCCCCTCCGGATTTTCCATCCTTCGCCCGGGAAAGGAAAAAAATTTTGTTCCAAACTGGAACAAAAGGGAACGGGGTTTTGGGAGATATCTTATCAGAATTTTTGGGGGTCTTACTAAATTTGGGGATGAAATCGCTCGAAATTCATTTTGGGGAACAAATCAGGTTTTCCAGTACAACAAAAGAACATTTCGAGCCCCAGTATCACACCCCTTTCAGCCCTCTGGGTGAGACGAGGGGAATTTACCGACTCAAAAAACAGCGGGGCAAAGGACTACTGTCCAGGATATATTTCCATCCCCAGACCAAAAAATAGTGAAACGGGACACACTTTTAGATACGGAGAAAAAAAATTTGGGTCAAACAAGAGCTAACACAAAAAAAAAAAAGGTAGAACGGTGAGGAAGGCGATAGCAGTGAAAAATTTGGAGAAGATACTTTTTAACGGTAAAAAGGCTAAAACCTTCAATTTTCCCCCGGGCCCCGGGTCGACCAACCATCTAACAGGGGCCCCAAAAATGTGATATGGAAAAGGCCACCTTTTTTCATTGTATGGGGTCTGCCCCACTTAGCAATTCGGCAGAAATTTAAAAATTCCATTGCAAAAACACCTGGGGCGCGCGTTTAATGCTCAACCCAAAAGGTATTTTTTCCATTATGTACAAAAAACCCCCCGGGAAGAACCAAAAAGGGTTTTACACAGAAAGGGGGGCCATTTTACCTTCCTCCAGCAAAAAAATGCATTCTTAGACACTGTTGAAAGGTTGTTCCAACGGGTCTGAGCTCTAAGTGCTTGCGGGAGGGTTTTTTACCTAAAAAGCTCAGGGGATCGACAAAAAGACACTGGGCGGGAGGGTTTTAAAGGTTTGGGGTTCTTTATTTCCAAACAAACAACCAAGGGAAAACAAATCCATAAAGAACCATTCAAATACACGGAATATTTTCCTTACAAGCGATTTAAAGGGGTACTTTGGGGGGTTTTTGATTAGGGGTCAATTTGGGGAGGATTGATGCACATCCCGTGGGGGGTTGGGGGGGGGAGGATTGAGTTTTCTAAGTTGAGGTTAAGCTTTTAAGACACACTCTCTTTATAAAACTGCTATGGGAAAAATTTGGGAAAAAAAAAAAGGGGGAAAACAAACAGTCAAATAGTCATGCTACAAGGCTAGGTTGGGGCCTTTAGGGTTCAACTTAAAGGCATTTCCAATCTTTCAAAGCATAATAACTTGACTATAACCTTTGACATGAAACATCGTTTTTCTTTGATACTCCTTCAAAAAAAATTTTTTAAAAAAAAAAAAAAAGATTTCACACGTGCGCACCATTCTCTGGAAAATCCCACCGGTACCTCAGGCACAATCCAAACCTTCAAGTTTTAAGATGTCCGAAAATACACTTCTCAACAGGCCTACCAAGATCCCAAAAGCCCCAAACCCCCACCTTCAACACACCGCTTCTTCCCCTCCCCCACACTTGGCACCCCACGGGATTATCTGTAAATAGAAAACTGTCAGGGGCAGGTTCACCCCAAATTTTTTTTAAACCACTTCATATTTATGAAACAATGGGCCATTGTAAATTCACACTTCTCCCCCTTGTCTCCCCCAACACCCTCAAATTGTAAGCTCTTGCAGGGAGGGCCCCACACATTGTGTTCATCTGTAAGTAGCTTTTTATTTGAAAGCGTCTTTTGTCTCAATTATACCCCTAATTTTTAATGCTGTCAAATTTGGGCTTAAAAAAAAAAATATTATTATTATTTACAGTGTTCACAGTGCAATATAAATGACATGATAACTTTTTTATTTTGGCCGGTACAATTACAATGATATAAATTGTATTCTTTTTTATGTTTTACTGCTTGAACACTATAGAAATAGGATTGTAAAGAAAATAGTGTTTTTATGTCGTCATAGCCTGACAGCTGTAACTTTTTTATTTTTCTGTATTTGGAGCTGTTTAAGGGTTTGCTTCTTGCAGGATGAGTAGATGTTTTAATCAGTACCATTTTGGGGTTCATATGACACCTTTTTGCTTTTTATTAACAATTTTGGAAGGGAGGGATAAACAAAATACAGCAATTCTAGTAGTGTTCTTTTTTTTTTTTTTTTTTACTGTACGGTTTAAGTAACATGCTAGCTTTACTCAGTAGGATTGTACGATTACAGCGCTACCCAATTTGTATATTTTTTATGTTTAATTGCTTTTACACATCAAAAACACTTTTATTTAAAAAAGCAAACATATTTTTGCATCACCGCAGTCTGAGAGCCATAACCTTTTTATTCTTCTCTGTATGGAGCTGTGTAGGAGCTTGATTTTTGTGGGATGAGTTGATATTTTTATTGGTACCATTTTTTGGGGAGACATAACCTTTAGATCACCTTTAAATCCATTTTTTGGGAGGAAAAATGAAAAAAGTACAACGATCCTGGTTGTGTTTTTTTTTCAAATTTTAACAGCACTCACGTGCAGTATACATGAGAAGTTAGTTTTATTCCGTGGGTCGATACAATTACAACGATACTTGATTTATATAGTTTTTTATGTTGTAGCACTTTAAACAAAAAAGAAAAAGTTTTTTTATTGTGTAAATCAATATTTATGCATCTATCGTCTGGTAGCCATAACTTTTTTCCCTTCCTCCCCCTATACAGAGCTGTATAAGGGCTATGTTTGCGGTATGACCTGATATTTTCATTAGTACCACTTTGGCGTTTATATGACTTTTTTTCATTTTATGTGATGCAGAATGAGCAAAAAATTTAATTCTGTCAGTATATATATATATATATTTTTTACAATGTTCACGGGGTGGGTTAACAATGTGAAAGATTTGTAGGATAGGTCATTACGCATGCGGCGATACCAAATATGTGTACTTTTTCGTTTTGATCTTTTTTTGGGCAATAGGTGATTGTAATGGAGAAAGGGTTTTCTTAATTCTTGACTCAGTGACCTGTAGATCTCTGTATGATACACAGCAGTACAGGCATGTACTGCTGTGTGTTGTAACTGTCAGTCACCAGTGTGTTGACAATACGCACAACCTGGAAGCCTTTGTTAGGCTTTCCTGTTGTCATGGGAGCTATTGGCACCCCGCGATTAGACCTCGGGGGGCCAAAGGACACAGAGAGAGCTCCCTCTGTCTCAATCATGACCACAGAAGCTTAGGTGGTGCCTGGGGCAAGCTGCGGTGGTTTTCGACAGCGCACAGAGTCAGCTTTAATTTACAGCTGCCTGCGTGCGTTCATGTGGTCTCTGTGAGCTTGCACAATCTGAACATGCCAATATGTCCAATTGCGGAAAGTGACTCGCAATCAGGACGTACAGGTACGTCCTTAAGGGGTTAAGATGTCAAGGGGTTTTCCATCTCAGACATTTATGGCATATCCCCAGGATTCAGCATTCATGTCTGATGGGTATGAGTTCCACTTCAGTTGATTGCTATTGGAGTACATGTTGCTGTGCATGGATTTGAAATCTGTGTTGCAGGACAAAAAGTGGAGGATCACTTAGGCCTCGTACACATTGGGGTCGAATATTTGGAACCTCTGTTGCAGAGGTGGAATCAGTCCCATTTTACAATGGAGCCCACCAGCGCCTAAGAGACCCCATTGACTATAATAGTGTCCGTTGGGTTTCTGCCATAGTGTCAGTAATTCCCAACAGAACTTGTGATAGAGGTTCCAATGGAATGGAGTGTCTTATTTAAACAGATCCCATGTGGACATGCCAGATTGGCTTAATCCCTGTGTGGCAATCTGCGAGAGGATCCACGGCACATTCACTATAAACTGCACATTCACCATAAAATCAAGGGTCTCCTTTCACTGCACCTAACTTTATCACATGATACAAAGGGTTGTGCAGGTCTGGAAACTCTTAATTCATATGCAGGATCTCACAAAAGTCAGTACACCCCTCACAATATTGTAAATATTGTATTATATCTTTCATGGGCAACACAGAAGTCGAAAATTGAACAATTAAAGAAATCATGTACACTGTATAAAAACCTAAAATTTTCATTTCCCAAAAAAATTCAAAACAAAAGCACAATGCTAAACTGCTCAAAAAAAGTGAATTGAACAAAATGGGCCCAATTTGCCATTTTCTTCCCTTCACAGGTCATTACTTATTATGTTACAAAATCCAGTGTAATGGGAGCAGTTGTTCAGTTTGGTAACTATAATGAAAAATAGATACCCTCACTCGTCCTCCCCTCCGGGCACCTTGATGAATGCACCTTCATTAAACCAGGCCTTACATTCAGGGGGGTTACATACATTACCCAAAAGGGTCCAAAACGTACAGTGATAAAAAAATAACAATTGGCAAACAGAAAAGAAGGCGGCACCCGGAGCTTTACATCTAACCCAAGGAGAAATGAAAGAGACCAGAGTGTTAGGGGCAGAAAAATTTTTACACCACCACACATTTTTTTTCTCACACTCTCTTATACTGGTCACTGTTCAACATGGCACCTCATGGTAAAGAACTGTCTGAAGATCGGGAAAAAAGAATTTTTCTTCTACATAAAGATGGCAGAGGCTATAAGAAGATTGCCAATACCCTGAAACTGAGATGCAGTAGGTGACCAAGACCGTACAGTGGCCAAGACAGATTCCTCTCAGAACAGGCCTCGCCATGGTCGACCAAAGAAGTTGAGTGCACATGCTCAGCGTCATATCCAGAGATTGTCTTGTAAAAACAGACGTAAGAGTGGTGCCAGCAGTGCTGCAGAGGTTAAAGGGGTAGAGGTCAGCATGTCAGTGCTCAGACCATACACCTCACACAGCATCAAATTGGTCTGCATGGCTGTCCTCCTAGAAGGAAGCCTATTCTAAAGATGATGCACAAGAAAACCCTCAAATAGTTTGTTGAAGACAAATAGACCAAGGACATGGATTACTGGAACCATGATCTGTGTCTGATGAGACCAAGATAAACTGATTTGGTTCAGATGGTGTCAAGCGTGTGTGGCGGCAACCAGGTGAAGAGTTCAAAGACAAGTGTGTCTTGCCAACAGTCAAGCATGGTGGTGGGAGTGTCATGGTTTTGGCCGGTATGAGTGCTTAAGGCTACGTTCACACGGCTTAAAATTGGACATATTTCAGTCCGTAATTATGCGCCGGAGTGCGCAAATTACGGCTGGAATACGTCCAAGTCATTACGGTAATCCACAGTTCTCATAGAGAACTATGGATTATGTCTCCTCTCCCTGCTCGGCGAATACGCCGAGGGGGGAGATAAGTGGCATGTGAATTACTAGCGGTGTATACGCGCCGCTGGTAATGCAAGTCTATGGGCCGGCGAGGTAATTACGCCCCCCGCTCCCGCCCCCGGCCACACGGCGTAATTGCGGGGTGTAATTACGCCCTGCATTTAAGCCGTGTGAACCTAGCCTAAGGGTGTGGAGAGCTACAGTTCATTGTGGGAGCTATGAATGCCAACATGTACTGTTACATACTGAAGCAGAGCATGATCCCCTCCCTTCTGGGCCGCAGGGCAGTATTCCAGCGTGATGACAATCCTAAACACATCTCCAAGATGACCACTGCCTTGCTTAAAAATGAGGGTAAAGGTGCTGGATTGGCCAAGCATGTCTCCAGATCTAAACCCTATTGAGCAGCTAAAGAGAATCCACAAATGGAAGGTGGAGGAGCACAAGGTCTCTAACACCCACCAGCTCCATGAAGTCATCAGGCAGGGCTGTTTTAACAGCATTTTGGGCCCCTGGGCAGAGCCGTGCACTGGACTCCACAGCAAACACAACCACTCACAGGAATAAATATATACATTGTTGATAACAAACTTATAACCTACAACACAATCATATAGAGACCACAGATTGGTCAGACACCTGCTCGGGTTATCACCACAGGACAGTGACCACAGCACTGATCCAGCACTGAAACAAAATATTCAGGGACTCAAAGGAGACGTCTTCTCTGATGAGTCGTTCTTTTTCCCTTTTCTTCTGCATCCGACCCAAAATGCCATGTCCACTTCTCCGGGCCATAATTTGTCCCTTTCAGAATTTAACGCACAAGAATCTTAGACTTATCACTTTTCCAGCACTTCTCTACCAATTCCTAACTCTGTTATGTGTGCCCCCCATTAAGAAAGTAGGTATTAATGTTGCCCCCCATTAAGTAGGTTGGTATATAGATTCCAGTAGTTAGGTACACAGGCCCCCTGTAGGTAGGTATACTGTTTATGCACTCTGTAGGTAGATATACAGCCCCCTGTAGGCAGGTATACAGTCCTCTGTAAATAAGTAGGTATAAATGCTCCCTTAGGTAGCTCTACAGCCCTCTGTAGATGTATACAGCCCCCTGTAGGTACATAAGGTCCCTCTGACTTAGAAAAAAAGTAATAAATCAAAATGCTACTCATTCTTCATGGACTGGCTCATCACACCGCCTATGCCGGGATGTTGCTCTCAGCATCTACTAGGTCAGAAGCACACTGGCTTTCGGTCTAGGAGATACAGCGGTGCATTAAGCATGATCTCGCCTCCTGCGCCACTTAAAGACACAGCGGGTCCGGGCCTGCAAACAGGTGTGTTGCCCAGACCCGGCACAGGGGCCGAGTTAAGCCAATCCCCAGAGTAGGCGGCTGCCCTAAAGAGCCACCTGTGCTCATGGGGCCCTTTGGCAGTCACTGACCCTGCCCAATGGAAGAGACGGCCCTGCATGGAGGAGTGGAAGAGGATTCAGCTGCAACCTGGCGTGGCTGCAACCTGTGAAGTTCTAGTGAGCTCCATGCCCAAGAGAGTTAAGGCAGTGCTGGAAAATAATGGTGGCCACACAAAATATTGACACTTCGGGCACAGTTTGTCCATTTTCTCTTAGGGGTGTACTTACTTTTGTTGCCAGCAGTATAGACATTGATGGCTGTGTGTTGAGTTATTTTGAGGGCACATCAAATTTACACTTATACAAGCTGTACACTGACTACTTTACATTGTATCAAAGTGTCATATCCTCAGTGTTGTCCCATGAAAAGATGTAATAGAATATTTACAAAAATGGGAGGGGTGTACTTACTTTTGTGAGATACTGCACCTGCAGCTTTAATATGGAAAATTATCAGCAGCTTAAACAATGCAGGTGACTCCATGCTGTCACCATCTGTATTCTTAGATCTGATAGCGGATGAGAACTTTGACCTAAGTGACTGGAAAATGAAACCGTGTGCTCTCCGGGGAATACTGGGTAATGACTTTATGGAAATCATCAGCTGTTTATAAGTACAACATCATCCTCTTGTAGAATATGAGACAAGCTCTATCTAGGGATGGCCAAATAACGTCATAGACTGTCCAGTAATACAGCTGTATGAGAACGGAAACATGGAGAAACCCCCTCTCTCAATCAGTAATGATTACTGAATATTAAACTGTTCTCCATTAGTGCTAACAGCAGCACAACACTAGTGGGACAGACAGTACTTTTATTGAGAATTAATTAATTCCCCTATATAGGCCAAGGTAACCCCATGTGTAAATTATAAAGCAATCTAATACTAATAGGGAGTGATGCCAGTCGGATTATTTTCCAACAATTTGCAATTTTAGCTGAAAATGTTTCATTTTTATAACGAATCCTGGAAAAAAGCACCTTAAATTTTGTTATGCAATTTCTTCCAAGTTCGGCAATACCCTACATGTGGGTGTAAACTGCTGTTTGGGCGCCTGACAGGGCATACAAGGGAGGGAGCGCCATTTGGCTTATGGCAGGCAGAATTTGGTGGCTGTCATGTCTCATGGGCAAAGCGCCCAAAGTACCAGAACAGGTGAAACCCTTCAGAAGTCACCCCACTTTGGATTCAACATCCCTCAGGGATCTTATCTAGGTGTTTATTGTCCATTTTTAGTGCACAGGTGTTCCATAGTTTTTTCAACATTGGGCCATGAAAATGGGGGGAGGAAACACAGTGCCGCCGCTGTTCGGGATAAATGACAGGATAGCTTTACTATGAGAGTTGGTAGGATTACAAGAAAATACATTTTATATAGTTTTTTATGTTTTATTACTTTTACACGATAGAAATTCAGTTATAAAAATTGCGTTTTTATGTTGTCAAAGTCTGACAGCCATAACTTTTTTATTATGGGCTTGTTTTTTGCGGGATGAGTTGATGTTTTTATTAGTACCATTATGGGGGGCATATGATGCTTTGATCACTTTTTATTAAGGTTTTTGTGAGGCGTTTTGAACAAAATACAGCAATCCTGCTAGTGTCTTTTATTTTTAATAGCGGTCACCATGTGATATAAATGACTTGCTAGCTTTACTCACCAGTTCAATACGATTACAGCAATACCCAATTTGTGTTTTTTTATGTTTTACTGTTTGTACATAATAAAAACACTTTTATTCAAAAAGGAAAACACGTTTTTGCATCGCCATAGTCTGAGAGCCATAACTTTTTTATTTGTCTGTGTACAGAGCTGTGTAAGGACAAGGACTTTTGATCGGTTTTAAATCTGTTTTTTGGAAGGCATGGCAAAGAAAATGCAACAATCCTAGTAGTGTTTTTAAGTTTTATTTTTAACAGCCCTCACCATGCAGAGTACGTGACAAGTTAGATTTACTCCCTGGGTCAAGATGAATACGGCCATACCCAATTTGTATAGTTTTTTTTATGTTGAAGCGCTTTAAAAAAAAAAAAAAAAAAAAAAATTGTTTTTATTGTTTAAAAAAATATTTATGTATTAATATATTCTTATAGCCATAACTTTTTTTACCATTTGTTCTGGTATTGTAGGACGTAAAGAAAGCATCTAAAGCTGTCCATAGGTATTAAACTTTCTGGGATTTCAATGACATTCTAAAATTTTGAAATTTGTATGATTTCAATTACAGTCTAATGTTGTAAAAATATTATGATATGATGTCAATGCTCATAAGGGTTAATTATAATTTATCAAAATATATATTTAACAAATGTCTATACAGAGCGGCAAAGCCTTAACTAAACCTACAAAGATAAGCAGAAGTGTTTGGCAGTGACTGATCCCATTGCTCTATTACAATTTGTATTTTGAAGGCACTCCGTGTGGCCAGAGTTGCTATTTGATAAGAGTGATTTTTCACCTCAAGAATTGTGAGATTCTTCTATATAAGGCCCATATGTGGGTTTTTGCCCACAGCTTAGCATATATGTTTGGATAACCTAAGGGTGCGTTTACATGGCAAAGACCACATACCGGTTGGGAAATCCCGACCAGTATTTGGTCTTTTTTTGGCACGCAGAGGATTACGGATTCAAGCCTTCCACCTTCATATTCACAAGTTCATGTTCCGCCCGAAAACCAGACGGAAGAATGAACATGTTCTAAGTTTTTCGTTACGGCGGCGGTGAAAAAAAAACGACTGGGGGAAAATCCGTTCAGCGGGGACTGCTGCACGTATTTTCTATTAAAGCCAATGTAAAAGGTTGCAGTTGGTTTACAGACGGTTTTCAAATCTGAAAACCGTCTGTAAGGGCTTGATCACACGACGTATTTGTGATCCGTTTCCGTTCAGTGTGATTAACATTGTGTTCAATGGCAAAAGCGCATCGCTGTTCTCACGGGAGATCGGCGATGCGCATTTCACATCCGCTTTTAGAATTTACAAGTCCATTGAAAGCGCATAGGAGATAATGGAGTCCACTTTTGGCACCTGTCCTAAAGTGCTCCACTCTCCGGGTACGTATCAGCTGTGCTTTGCTTCATGAAAGCGGATGCTAAAAGCGCAGTTGTCTGCCAGACGGGGCATCGGCGGCGGCTGGACGGAAAAGGCATCGGCGGCTGGACAGGTGAGGTGCTGCAGGGGGATGGATGGATAGATGGATGGCTGGCTGGCTGGCTGGGGAGGTGAGGTGCTGCAGGGGGATGGATGGATGGATGGCTGGGGAGGTGAGGTGCTGCGGACCCGTAAAACGCAACTTCAAAAGCAGATCCAAATAAAGTATCAACTGTTGCGTTTTTCGGATCCGCTTTACGGATGCACTTTTCACTCCTCAAAAACGGATCCGTAAAAAGGATCAAATACGTCGTGTGAACAAGCCCTAACACCGACTGAAAACCTGTGCTGTGGGGACAAGCCCTAAAGGTATTCAAACATACAGTTAAAACCAGAAGTTTCCATACACTATATAAAAAGACACATGCATGTTATTCCCACTATGTGACATGAAATCAGAATAAACCTTACCCGGTTTAGGTCAATTAGGAACCAAAATTATTTATATTTGCCAAACGCCAGAATAAGGAGAGAGAGAATTTTTCCGGCAGTTTTATTTTACAGTGTATGTAGACTTCTGGTTCCAACTGTACATGTTTTGTATGCACTTTTTTTATTTCATTTTTGCATTTATTATTTTTCATTTGATGCGTTTTAGTGCATTTTTTATGTGTATGTTGCTTTTGCATGTAATTTTTGCTACAGCCCATTATATTTTTGATTTGTTTTTTGATGTGTGACATGTCAAAAAATGCACCAAATTACATATCAACAAAGCACAGAGTCCTGTACTCCTGTTTATTTTTTTTAATACCAGACATGTAAAATGAATGAACCAACCCATATGCACCATCCACCTGAATTGTGCATGTATTACCACGTGAATAAATTGGACGCTTATGATGTGTTTTGCTGGTGTATAAACCTGCATTTTACGTATCAGGATGCCATGTGAACCCAGCCTAGAAAAGCGTGGATGGCCAAAACCAGACTGAACATAGTCACATACTGACAATTTTTACTCTGTTTTATGCTATGGATACACGGCAGCTACACCAAGGTATACACCTGAGTACCTGTTAGTAGGTATTTAGGTGTATGCAACCGATGGAAGATAAGTCTATTGTGTGACCTCACCCATATAAAGACGAAGGGTGACATGTCCGAAAAGTGGCGTATCCATGCCAGTTTTAGGCGCATTAAATCAGTGTAAAGTGCACCTGAAAGTCCGATACTTTCTAAAAACTGGCGTCAGGTATACCTTGCATAGAAAACTTAATGCGCCGAAAAAGGCGCATTGCGCAACTCGCGGTGCATAGCATATCATTGGTAGTATATGTAATACGCCTATCGAGGCGCATTGCCCTATTGAGGCACATAACATATGTAATGTGCCTCAATAGGCACATATCACGACGGGGGCGTATAGTGCACCATATTTAGGTGCATTACAAAGTGTTGTGCCCGGTGTATAATTTGCCTAGTTTTGGTGTACGACAATTCATTTACATTGAGAATTTGGTGTCAAGGTTTTGGCGCAAAATAGACCAAAAAACTGGCGTTGGCGTCTTGGGACATATTGCCTTAAGACATCAGAAAGAGGGCAAAATAGACACATGCAGTGATAACTAAGCTCTTGGTACAGATAGATCTGTAAGAGGGGGTGGTGTACACTAAGGGCACATCCCCACGGCAGAGAGCAAATACCGGTCGGATTATCTGACCGATATGTGCTCTGTTTTGCGGGCGGCTTTTCTCTGCTGTTTGTGGAGAAAAGCCTCCCCCTCGCATTGAGAAGTTCATTGTCCGCCCGAAAACCGGGAGGAAGAATGAACATGTTCAATGTTTTTCGGACTGCCAGAGGTTTAGAAAACCGCCCAGCAGAAAACCCGTGCCGTGAGGACCGTTGCACGGGTTTTCCACATGGGTCCATTATAAAGTTTGACAGACGGTTAACAGATGTTTTTCAAAACCGAAAACCGTTTGTAAAACTGTCCAAAAACCCCTGTCATGGGGACAAGCCCTAAATATAGTCGGAGCCGCTCTTGCATATATCATGCCAGTATACATCCAGTGATAAATTACACTGAAAATCCTGCACGCTCAGTGATAAAACCTTCATTAGTCTATCAGGTAGTCTATGTTTTTAGCTCGTAGAAAGGCCAGGGACTGGGTCATATTATTTGTCTGCTATGTTTGCTGGTTGTATTGACTTTACACTGAGCATACAATAAAATGGCAATAGAGGTACGGTCAATATTGAATTTACCCCTGCTGTACTACAAGACTTCCCGACAGAGCAAGCGCCATCTTATTTATTCAGAGCCCTCATGTTCAACATGGGAGTGGTGCAGAGTAATCCATCAGTTCTACAGGAAAAACTGTGTCACTTTATAGACAAGTCACTTATACTGTATGTACCTACTAGATTAGGACTGAAAGAAGATCTATACGTTTTATTTCAAGAAGACCTGTGACCTCTCCTGACAGGTCTGTTTTAGTAAATCCTTGTGTTCCCTGTGGAATAATAATTCTGGAGCATTTTCTCTTACATAGTGTGAGCTTTAGCGGCTCTGGGATCTTGACTCACGTGTTTTCAGGCAGAGACAGAGACGGATTCTAGGTGAAAATACAGGGCTTCTGTATTTTATTTAGCAGCAAACAGAAAGTACAACGTGCAAGGCATGCACAAACACAAACAAAAACAAAACGCCTGCCCGTCTGGCTTAACTAACAAGGTCAGCTTAAATGTCAGTCTGCAAGTTCACCTGCTGGTTTCCAGCAGGACTCCACCCAAGGCTTGAAGGTTAGCCAGGGGCTGTAACCACCATAGTCAGCTTTTCCTGCTGACTTTTATACTCCAGGTAAACCCCGGAGTGGAGTCATGGGAAGTGGCACCCACCTGCTCTATGCTCACTCCCAATGAAAGGGCCCACCCAGGAAATGGCTGGAAGCCATACTAACATATTAGCCATGTTAAACATATGTCCCACAGTCTAAAACTGTCGACACCATTGAAGTTTGGCCTTTCATTCCCCCAAGTCTCCTTACCTTGGGGGCATGTGTTTGGACATTGAAAGGTGCATGCCAGGACACTGGCCGGGATGTACTCTCCATTGTACACCCTTCCTGCTGTTGCCACCTTACAATAGTTACACAGTTTGTAAGGCCGAAAAAGTCGGACGTCCATCCAGTTCAGCCTATTGTGCTATAGAGTTGATCCAGAGGAAGGCAACAACCCCCATGAGGTAGAAGCCAATTGTCCTCATTTTAGGAAGAAATTCCTTCCCGACTCCAATCTGGCAATCAGAATAAATCCCTGGATCAACGACCCCTCTCCAGAATCAGTCACTATAACTTGTTATGTTATTAAAATATTCTCCAGGTTGGTGCAATTCTGGTTATACCAAATTTGTAGAGTTTTCGTTATGTTCTAGTACATTTACAATGTTTTAACTTTTTTCTATTTTTTTTATTTACTCTTTTTCTGCAACCAATATTCTTTTTGTTTTTCAGTCTCTGGACCTGAGTGAGACTTAGGGCGACATGTATGATAGGGAGTTGTGCCTTTTTTCTGGCGAAAACTACGCCTCACCGATCCGAACCCCCTTTCGGACGCAGTGATGCGATGTTAGGCGCAACCTTTGCCACTTTCAGATGCGCCTAACATGAAGGGGCGTGCCATGGGCGCGGTGTGGGCATTCTTGGGCGGGACGCGGCACTTTCGAATACTCCGAGGAATGTATGGTCGCGGGTCGGCAAAGTGCGGCGCATTGCCGCGCTCGCCGGCTCCATCAGGCAGACCTAGTTGAAGCTGGTCCTGGGAAGAGGGGCTCGTCCAGCTTAGCCAATCAGCGGCTGAGCTACCTTCTCATAGAGTTCTATGGAGAAAAGAAATGCAGAGCGAGCTCTGTTTGTGATTGGCTAAGTTAAAAGGGTTTACTAATGCAATCTATAATAAAACGGTACATGGCAGAAATCAAATGATAAGACTCACAAAGTTGTACCTATCTCTATATAAAATGAACACTAATATGAGGGTAACGAAAAAAAAATATTAATTCAATAAATTCATTTTTATTTCTTTATTTTCATTAGCCAATGATCAATAATATGGGGGTAACGAAAATAAAGAAATATAAATGAATTCATTGAATTAATATTTATTAGTTTATTTTAGTTACCCCAATATTATTGTTCATTTTATATAGAGATCGGCACAGCTTTGTGAGTCTTATCATTTTATTTTACTGCCATGTACAGTTTTTATTACAGATTGCATTAGAAACCATAAGAGCGTCGCTCGCTCTCCCATTGGGCCCAAATAATCGCGCCTCTTTTAACTTAGCCAATCACAAACAGAGCTCGCTCTGATTTCTTTTCCCATAGAACTCTATGGATAAGTAGCTCTCCCGCTGATTGGCTAAGCAGGACGAGCCCCTCTTCCCCCCAACCAATCACAGTACTAGAATATTTTCCAATAGACAGTAATAACTTTTTAGGGCCGCCCTTCTATCGCGCCCCTTTTTTTCTCCACTCAAAATAGACACACTACATATGATTGGTGGATTCATATCTGCGCCTGGGCTCAACCAATCAGCTCTTTTCTGCCTTTTTACTGTATTTTGAACTGTCCCTCCTTTTCATTTGATTGGTCAATAAATTCTCCATAGCTTATAATGGGTCACTGTCGCTTTCCCATTTCTTATTGGTTGGTTTCTGCCGACCAATGAGAAGAGCTTACAGAATTTGAATTACTGTCTTTCCCGGCAATTCTCTATATCCCAATTCCTGATGTAGCGTCGGTCTCAGCGACAAACGCATTGTTAGGGATTTGATTGTTTTATGTTTATAGAAGGTTTCAGCTCTTTTTCAGATAATAATTTACACCTAATAAAAATGATTTTTTTTAAATCATACTCCATGCCGCACGGAGCTGAGAGCCGAGATTGCATTGCCCCGATCTGTCCATAGACTACAATGGAACAAAGTAGCTCGCGCGCTGATTGGCCGGGATAGCCAAGCCCCCGCTAGCTCAACCAATCAGCTCTTTTCTGCATTTTTTTTACTGTATTTCATTTGATTGGTCAATACTACTCCATAGGTTATAATGGGTCACTGTCGCTCCTATTCTGATTGGCTGGTTTATGCCGACCAATGAGAAGACCTTACAGAATTTGAATTACTGTATTTCCTGGCAATTTTCAATATCCCAATTCCTGATATAGCGCCCTTCTTGATTTTTTGTTAGTGATTTTATTAATGTATTTTTTTTAGAAGGTTTGAGCTCTTTTTCAGATAATGTTTTACACCTAATAAAAACGTTTTTTTGATTCATACTCCATGCCGCACGGAGCTGAGAGCTGAGATTTATTTCTTGAGCGATCTTATATATTTTCCCTTTGATTTTTAACCCCTTAACGACCATGGGCGTATCCATACGTCCAGGTCGTTTGGGGGTTAAACGCACCTGGACGTATGGATAAAGTCCTGAGGATCGCACGAACCTAAGCAAGTTCACGCGTTGGGGGGGT
>JAODAL010071018.1:0-15692 GCA_025379985.1 Phyllomedusa bahiana
TGGAAAAAAAAAAAAAGGGAAAAAAAAAAAACACAAACACAAAAAAAAAAATTTAAAACACGTATACCGCCCTTTTCCCCTTTACAAACACAAATCGCCCCCCAAAAAAAATCAAAAATAAATAAAGTACCCATTTTTGGTATCGCCACTTGTGTAACGACCCACCCTAAAAATCTGCATTTTAATTAACCCTGGGTAACTTCGAAAAACAAAAACAAAAAACAGTCACAGAATTCTGATTTTGTACATCCGCAGCACAAAAAAAGGGAAAAAAAAAGCGATCAAAAACCATATAAACCCAAAGTTGTCCAAATTTAAAAAACTTCATTCATTAACAAAAAAAAAGTCCTTACACGTCTCTTATAGGGAAAAAAAAAACAAAGTTTGGCTCTCAGAAGACAGCTGTCACGCCCGCCGCCCCCCCGGGCCCGCGGCCGCGGTGCATCCGTGGTCCCCCCCCGGTGCCCCCGGGGGCCGGGGCCGCCCGGCCGCGGACGGCCGGGGGCCCCCCCCGTGGGGACTTACCTGACCGCGCTCCGGGCCCGTCCGCTCCCCTCTCCCGGGGCCGAGGCCGCGTCCCCTGTACCCAAAGGGCGCGCTCGCCCCCGGGGATTTAAAGGGCCAGCCCCTGATTAGGGCTATTGCCGGCGTTTCCCCCCATTTAAAGGGTTTTACGTCCCAAAATCACTCCTTGCTGGATCTATGTTGCCCCTGCCCTAAAAAAGCTTTCCAAAACAAACCTCGCCTTACCGGTCCCAAACCCCCTCGCTACGTTTCCAACTCCGAACCTCTGCCGCCCCCGACCTTCCTGCCTGCTACGCCCACAAACCCTGGGGCCCCCCCCCTCCCCGACCTTCTCCCTCCCCACGACAACGACTCTCAAACTACTTTCGTACCACGCTGCACCTCGCTGCCACCGCAAGCAACACGTAGGGGGACGCCTTAGCCTAAAACCCACAGAAATCCATCCCGTTTTGCGGCGGCTCTGGTGAAAACCGGGGCTACTTGATTCCTTCCCGCTTTGCTTAGCTATCATCGCTTGGGGGGGTCCAGTGGATCCCTACCCAGCCGTCACGTTAGATCCACCAGGGAAACCCCCAAGGGCCCTGCCAAGCATGCGGACTTACGACGATTTTTTGCCCAGCAATCGCAAAAATCGCACAACGGTCGGCAGTTGGGCCCACTCTCCCCCATAAAGCTCACTCCCCCCGCATCCCAGCAGCAGTCTCCGCTCCGCCCGGCTCCGTCTACATCAGCGTTCCATTGGCTACCGTGGACCCAAGCTTTCGGCTTCCTCTCCCCTCCCTTTGGGCCGGTGACCCAAGCTCTGCCGGGGTTTCATTCCCAAAGGCTCAATGCAGGGAGTTGATGGCGGACCATTTCCCCTGAGAGGTCCAAAGGGGTTTTTGTGGTAGTCTATTTTCCCCGGGAAAGGGCTCGGGTTTTGGCAACCCCCCTCGGGGACGGGAACGACCCTGGGGACTGCGGACCACGACCTTCCTCCAGGAATTCCGCACCGTCTTCGGGGACCCGGGCGCGTGCTTCCTCCGCCGAGCCGCCCCTTGAGCCTTCGTCAGGCGAGTCTTCTGTGGGTGACAAAGCATTTAATTCCGACCCTGGCTTCGGAGCTCCCATGGAACAATGCCCCCCCCAGGCTACCTTCAAAAGGGTCTGTCCACGGGGTAAAAGACGTTTTTGGCAGAAGAACCTCCCGCCTCCCTAACAATTTTTAATTTTTTCTTGCCCCCCCCCGCATCGATATAAGGTTCGCTGAGGGGCAGGAGGAGCTTCGCCAAAAAGAGGGGTGCTCGCCCTCGTGGGCTTTTTCACCGGCTCCTGTGTTCCAGCATTTCCCCAAATTCCACCGCCTCAAACCGAGAGTGGAACCAGAAAAGTGGCCCGGGCCCACTTAAAGAGCAAGAACAAAAACCTCGTGTACAGAAAAGCAGCCCTTTTGCGCCAGCCCGGGCCCACTTCCGAAAAAGTTGCCCCCTTCGCCTCAGCCCGGGAAACGCTCCACCAGGTGCCGTGGAGGGGCTCCTAGTCAGTTTCACCCCCCTCCACTTTTTGATGATCCTTGGGAGGTGACTTCTGATGCAGGTCCGGTTCCGGATTTCTGCCCTTCCGGGTTTGGGGGTCTCCCGGAACTTCATCTTAGCCTCACTGGAACCCTACCGAAACCTTAGTCCGGCTGGAAAGCCGCTGCTTTTCTCCTCGGATGGGAGCCCTCACTGACCCCATCCATATATAACCCGCTGGTGACCTCCGTGGGGGGGCTCTACATAAAAGAAGATTAGGTTCCACCCCTGTCCCTGCTTCCCGTTGTCCTCTTGGGCTCCCCGGCTGCAAATCACGCCCCTACGCTCGAGGGAAGACAGGCGAAGTCCTGCTTGGGGGACCGGAATCCCAGAACCGATGCTTGGAGTACCACGCCCGTCCTACCACTTTTTCCCGCCCCCGCCTGTCAAGCCTTCCCCAGGCCTCCGGCCAGTACCGGGTTTTTTGGCGATTTTTTTTCTCCGAAAACGGGCTGAAACTCCACCACATCGTCCAAATGACGTCCATAGACCCCCTTTCCCCGGGAAACAAGCCCCCAGGGGGTCGGGTCAACCCCTCTCTTGCCGGCCCAGGCCTGTCGGCTTACATACAGGAAATTTTGGGGCTAAAGGTTTCATACGCAAGCCCTCCTCGCCCGCCGGGGCGGGTTTTTTTTTTTCGTCCAGAAAAAAAGGGGTTTTTTCGGCCGTGTATAATTACAGGGGCTAAACAGATCCCGGTGAAGAACCCTACCCTCTACCCCTAAAAACGGAGCTTTTGATCGTTTTTCGGGACCCAAAGGGGTTTTTCAAATTTTGGCCCCTGCGGTGCCTAAACCTCGTCAAATTTGTGGGGGGGACGAGTGGAAAACAGCCTTAAACACCCGGGACGGCCATTTCAGTATCTCGTAATGCCTTTTGGGCTATCAACCCCCAGCCGTACCCGGGTTTTCGCAATACTATTCAAGACTTGCTGTACACCTGCGTCATAGTGTACCTGACGTTTTTCTTTTCTCCCGACCACAGACTCATCGGGTACAATAGCCAGGGTCCGCGACCCTGCGGAACAATCGACGAATGCCAAGCTGGAGAAATTCGCCCCCGGGCCAGCCTTCCTTCCTTACTAGTCCCAAACCCCGGGTCTGCAGATGGACCCAGCTAAGCGTCCGCTCCTCAGGGGCCACGCCCTGTCGGTCTTGGGGCGTTTTAAACCCTTTCCCGGGGGTTCGCCACTAACCCTTTTTTATTCCCCACTTCTCTACCTGGGGGCTCCATCGTGGCCCCCCCGGAAGAATCCCAAAACCCGAGATTTTTTGGTCCCCGCCGGGGAAAGCATTCTCTCAACGAAATCGGCTTTTCTTTGGCCCCTACCCCTGGTTCGTCCTGACCGGGATGGGCCCTTTAGCCAAGTGGATCCCTCTTCCGGGGGAGCAGGGACGGCCCGACTCAGAAGGGCCCTAAAGGCAAACTGTTTTTTTGCGTTTCTTCTCCGGGCCCTTCCGCCGCTAACGCAACTACACCAAGGAATCGAGAACTGCTGCCATCAAATGGCACTAGGAGGGCGACATTTCTGGAGGGCCCGTCACCCATTCGCGTCTTCACGGACCACAAAAATCTCAGAAACCCTCCAGACGGGCCCCCTCTGAATCCTCCCGGCCAGTGGTCTCTATTTTTTCTTCCTTTTAACTTCAGGGTACATTTCCGCCAGCCAGAAAAACGTCAAGGGTGATGCCCTTTCCCGACCTCTGAGTCACTGGGGAAGAACCTGTGTCCCCCACATATTGCTCCCAACGGCTGATCCCCGTGGGTCCGGGACCTTCGGAGGGGCCCACCAGGCAAACCCACTTCGTCCCCGCGCTCAACGGGGAACTGGGGTGGGGGGCATATTCTCTTTGCTGGCACCCCGGCATAAAAAAGCCCACCCCTCATCCACGGCGCTACTGGGGCCCCAAACCCCGCCCCAGGACCCAAGATTTGTTCTCGCCTGTGACACATGTGCCCCGGGAAAAGTTCCCCCCATAGGCCCTCGGGCCTCTTATCCCTCTCCCCCCCAGAGTCCCCATGGACACACATCGCAAGGGCTTTATTTCGGACCTTTCCCCCCTCTTCAGGGAAATTCTGTCATCTGGGTTGGGCACGGATTGATTTTTCCCAAAATGTCCCCCTTCGTGCCACTCCCGGTCTTCCCTCGCTCCTCAACTGGCGGGACATTTTTTCCACCATATTTTTTGTCTGCAGGATTACCCCCGCATATCGTGTCTGATCGGGGTGTCCAATTTTTCTCCAAATTTTGGGGGGGCCCTGTGTTCTCGCTTAAAAAATTAAATTGGACTTTCTTCCCGCCTACCATCCCCAGACAATGGGCAAGTGGGGAGGGAAAACAGATATTGGGGCGAATACCTGGCCCTTTCGGGGTCCGGGGCCGTCAGGACAACTGGCCCACTGCTCCGTGGGCTAATTCTCCACAACCAAGGACTCCCGATTTACAGGGTTTTTCCCTTCCTGGGGCTACGGTCGTCACCCCCCCGCCCGCCCCTCCCCGGCATGATTCCGAGGTTCCCGCTTGGACAACCAAGTACTGGACATTAAAACCATTTGGCGGGGGAACCCCACTTCCTTAACCCGGGCCTCTACCTGCATAAACCCGGGCCCACAAGAGAAGGAGGCCCCCGCCCACGTTCCACCCGGAGAAAGGTTGGGTCCTGCCAGACACGTACGCCTCAAGGTCCCCAGCTCAAATTGGGGCCACGATTTCTGGGGGCCTTTTTGAGTGCTCCTCAATAAAATCCAGTGGCCAAGCTCTGCCAAACCCCCCTCTTTGGATTCCTAACGCCTTCCACTCTCCCCCTAAGCCCCCCGGGCCTGAACCGATTCTCCAGAGGGGCGCTGCCCATCTCCGTGCTGGAATCTCCCGATGTTTTGAAGTGAAGGACATCTTTGACAGAAGATCCAGGGGGAGGCGATTTTTTCTTGTTGATTGGAGGGCTTCGGCCCCCCAAGAGAGGGCCGGGAACCGGAATCCAATACCGAACCCGACCTTATCCTAATTTCCCTTTAGCCCAAAAAGAGGGGGGGACCTAAGGGGGGGGGGGGGTACGCCACGGGGCCCGCGCCGGGCCCCCGGCCCGGGGCCGCGGGCGCATCCTGGCCCCCCCCCGGGGGCCCACCGGGCCGGTGCCCCCCGCTGGCCCGGACGACCGGGGCGCGCTGCGTGGATTACCGACCGCGCTCCTGTGCCCCCCGCGCCTTCTGCCGGCCGGGCGCGCTGCCTGTGTCCAACGCGCGCCGCTCGTTTCCCGGGATTTTAAAAGGGCCAGCGCCCTGATTATTGGCTAATTGCCAGGCGCTTCCCCCTACTTTAAGTTACTCCCCAATCACCCCTGCGATCTATGTTGCCCCGGCCCTAAGAAACGTTTCCAAAAACATACTCCGCCTTACCGGACCAGACCCCTCGCTACGTTTCTCAACTCCCAACCTCTGCCCCCCCTGCCCCACCTTCCTCCGTCACGACCAAAACCCTGCCCCGCCCCGCCCCCTTTTTGCCTGCCCACCTTACGACTCTCGACTAAACGATTGACCAACGCTGCACCCGGCCCACCCCAAGCAAGTCACTCAGGGGGGGCACCTGGTAGCCCACGCCGCAGAAGTCCATCCCCCTTTGCGGCGGCTCTGGTGAAAACCGGGGGGTACTTAGATTCCGTTCCCTGGGGGGCTTAGCTATCATCGCTTGCGGTGGTCCAGTGGATCCACTACCCAGCCGTCACAACAGCGATGCATGAATATTATTTAACACAATAAAAACTCTTCAAAATTAAAAAAAAACTATATAAATTTGGTACACCCTTTGTATCGACCCCGATAGTAAAACAACGGCATGGATACTGCACGGTGAGGCGTTAAAAATAAAAATAAAAAAAAACCCACTAGGTTGCATATTTTCTTTCCCCTGCTTCCAAAAAATGGGTTTAAAACTGATCAAAAAGCCCTTTTCCCCCCAAATATGATACCAAAAAAACATCAACTCATCCGCAAAAAAAAACCCCTAACCCCCTCCAACCAGAAAAATAAAAAAGTTATGGCTCCAGACAAAGGGGGATGCAAAAACTTTTTTCCTTTTGAATAAAAGTGTTTTTAAAAGTGTAAAAGCAGTAAAACATAAAAAAATATCCAAATTGGTATGCTGTAACCTACAACCGCTGATAATACTAATGTGCAGTTAACTGCACGGGGGACGCGTAAAAAATAAAAAAAAAAAACACTCCAGGGAAAGGATTTTTTTTCAAAAGCCTCCCAAAAACCTTAAAAAAATGACAAAAGTGGCATTGCCCCAAAAGGAACAAAAAAACTTTTAAACCCTCCGAAAAAAACAACCCTAATCACTCCTAACAAAAACGAAAAATTTATGGCTAAAAAGAACCCAAAAATATAAAAAGCAAATTTTTTTTAGACCTTTTCATTTGTAAAAGAATAAAACATAAAAAACTATATAAATGTAATCATTGCAATTGTACCACCCCCATAGTAAAATTATCACGTCATTTTTCACTGCACGGCGAACCGTAGAAAATTTAACGGACGGGATTTTTTCCCCCCTTTTCATAGCCCAAGCAAAAAAAAAACTATGAACCCTGGCGCCCAAAAAGCACAATAAACCCCCAGAGACATCCTTGAGGGGGCTGAATCCAAAATGGGGGGGACTTTTGGGAAAGGTTTCACCTATTCGGTACTTTGGGGCTTTAAAAGAAAATGGCCCTACCAAAATCTAGTTTTCCCTAACCAAAAACACTCCCCTCCCTTGTACCCCTCCAGTCCCAAAAAAGCATTTACACCCACATTAGGGTATTCCCAACTTGGGAAAAAATTGCGTAAAAAAAAGTTTGGGGGCTTTTTTACCAGATGCCTTTAAAAAATTTAAAAATTTTTAGCTAAATTGCAGAAATTGTTGGAAAAAATTTTTTTTTTTTTCATTTTTTCAGCCCAACGCTAAAAAAATTTTTTTGACCACCTGTGGGGTCGATATCCACGGATCCCTATTTTTCCTTAAGGCAGTAGTTTCCAAAAAGGGGCTTTTTGGGGGGGTTTTTTTTTAAATTTTTTCACAAAGGGTCTCCGCAAACCCGAATGGCCCCAAAATAAAAATCGTGAATGAAATGAGACCCCAGAGTCCGTAGGAGCATCCCTCCTATTCTGGGGCTTGTGGTTGAACAATAGCGCACTAGGGCCCACAATAATGGGATATCTCTGACCTTGGCATCATAGTTTCCTCTTCTGTTAACATGGTTTATCTCTAAAGAAACACTTGCAGCTCATCATTGCACTGCACAAAACTGGCCTAACAGTGAAAGAAGTATCGCAGCTAGAAAGATTGCACCTCAGGTCAAAACAATCTATTGCAACATCAAGGAATAATCAAGGAGATAGTTTCCATTGTTGCAAAAAGGCTCCAGGCGCCCAAGAAAAGAACACAAGCGCCAGGACCGTCTCTGAAAAGTGTTTCAGCTTCTAATCGGGCTACCAGCAACAGAGCATGCTACAGAATGGCAGCAGGCAGGTGTGAGTGCATCTGCAACCGCACTGTGAGGCGGAGGACTCATGGAGCAAGGGCCTAGGTTTCAAGGGGTGCAGCAAAGAAGCCACTTCTCTTCTCCCAGAAAAAACCAACAGGGACAGACAGAAATTCAGCAAAGGTACACGGGAGTGACTGCACTGAGGACTGGGGGTAAAGTCATTTTCTCTGATGAATCCTCTTTCGAATGTTTAGGAGAACATCTGGAAAACAGCTATGTTGGGAGAAGACAAGGAGAGCGAAACCACCAGTCTTGTCTCATGCCAACTGTAAAGCATCCTAAAAACCATTTATGTGTGGGGTTGCTTCCTCAGCCAAGGAATCGGCACACTAACATCTTGATGCCTAAAAACCATCCAGGAATAAAGAATGGTACCAGAACTAACCTCCAAGAGCAACATCTCCCAACCGTCCAAGAGCAGTTTTGGTGATACAACAAGCCTTTTCCAGCATGATTGAGCACCTGCCATAAAGCAAAGGTGATAACAAAATGGCTCAGGGAACAAAACAGGAATTTGGGTCATGGCCTGGAAACTTCCCAGATCTTAATCCCATTGAGAACTTGTGGTCAATCATACAAGAGACGGGTAGGACAACAAAAACCAACAAATTGGACAAAATGCAAGCATTGATAGTGCAAGAATGACTTCTATCAGTCATGGATTTGGCCCAGAAGTTGATTGAGAGCATTGCCATGGAGAAATGCAGAGTCCCTGAAGAAGAAGGGTCAACACGTACAAAAAATTGACTGCTGCATTAACTCATTCTAACTGTTCATAAAAGCTTAGGTTAATCATAATATGATTTCACTTGTATTCCTGTAAGTGATAAAAACATCTGTCAAACACACATAAAAACCAGAAGGGCAACAGATCATGTGAATATAAAATATTGTGCCATTCTCAAAACTTTGGCCATTGAACTTTAAATATCTAAGCCACCTAAACGTAAAAAAAAAAAGACATTGTAAAAAAATGATGCTAAACTACAGTAGACATATGGTAGATTGCTAGTTATAACCCTATTTTGAGTGAATAACTAATCTGTCTTACATGCAGAAATTTTTTTAGAATGTTTGAAAAATTGTAAATGTTTCTCACCATTTTTCACCATAACTTTGATATGTTTTCACAAATAAACAAGCATTTATGGAACCAAAATTTCTTTCTAACATAAAGCACAAAGTTTCACAGAAAACAATCTCTGAATCACAAGTAAGGTATAAAGTGTCAAAAAGTTATTCTGACATAAAGTGACAGATGCCAGATTTAAAAAATCTGGCTCTGTCAGAGAGGCCAAAACTGGCTCCAGCGGTAAGGGGTTAATTTTATAGGGACTGTGTTCATGTTTCAGAAGGATCTATGCTACAAGTCAAAAGAAGATGTTGTCGAAAGATTAGGTTCAGTTAGTTGATCTTTATATTTATTACAGTTTACCATAACATTCATTATTAATATTCTGAATTTTGATAAAACTGAAATTTCTCATATATTGACTTTATAATGATATGTTGAGGGTTCAATTGATATCTCACCCTCAATGGGGGAAATGTTAAAAGGTTATTGGACAGCAATTATATTAGGATAAATAAGCAGTTAATTTCTTTCTGATACACAAAGGGTTCAAATACAACACATACACGCACACATGCATTCATAGGTATAAATAAAGTTTCTTGTATTGCTATTTTGGAAGCTAGTAGGTTGGCTTAAGCTGGTCACAACTAGTTATCAGCAAATTACATTGATAAGGTGGAGGCTGAGCCTGGTATATTTAACTGTGGAATTTGTGGAACTGTTTTCCACAAATGGTATTCTAACATTGCATCAGCCAATATAGAGTCACACCCAAATGGAGAAATGCATGGATGGGGGTGTGGGGAAGTCAAGGGTGGAACCAGGGGACAGAGTCAACAAACCTTGAAGAAAGGGCAGAGAGCCATGTGATGGAGGATGCCATGAGGCCTATTCTGGTCTATGAATGAAGGAAGCGTTCCTATCACACAATCCAACACACAAACACTCAAAAAGGTAATGTAAATGCATATTTTGTTATGTATTTTATGTTTCTGTAACTTGTAATGTTATAAGTATTTGAGGAATGTAAAGTAAATCTCCATTTTGTTTTATAAGAAGTTGTGAGTCCTGCTTTAACCCCTTAAGGACCCAGCCAGTTTTGGCCTTCCTGATACAGCCTTTTTTTTTAAATCTGACATGTCACTTTATGTGAGAATAACTTTTTGACACTTTTACCTATCTCGTGACACATTGTGATTTAAGTTAGTAAGAAATTTTGGTCCATACAATCCTTGTTTGTTTATGAAAAATATAAAAATTTCATGAAAATTTGGAAAATATTTTTAGGGACCAGTCCAGTTCTGAGGTGGCTTTGAAGGGCCTGTATGTTAGAAACCCCCATGAATAACTTCATCTAAGAAACTAGACCCCGCAAAGTATTTACAAAAGTGTTTAGGAAGTTTGTTAACTCTTTAGGTATTTCACAGAAATTAAAGCAAAGTGGAGGTGAAATTTCAAAATTTCACTTTTTTTTTTGCAGATTTTCAATATTTATTCATTATTAACTGGAATACAGCAAATGTGACCAGGTAAATGCAACTTAATATCAATTCCCCCAGGTCTGCAGTTTTTAGAGATATCCCATATGTGGCCCTAGTGCATTATTTGGCTCAACCACAAGTCTCAGAATAGGAGGAGCACTTACTGGACTCTGGGGTCTCATTTTTAATACAATTTTATCTAGGCACCATTTCAGGTTTGCGGACACCCTAAGGTGCTAAAACTTAATAAACACCCCTAAAAAGACCCCATAATGGAAATTAAACCCCTTAAGTAATATATCCAGGAGTGTAGTGAGTATATCGATCCCGCAGGTGTTTCACAATTTTTTTTTAGCATTAGGCTGTGAAAATTAAAAAATGTATTTTTCCAACAATCTACAATTTTTGCTTAAAAGGTTACATATTTACAAGGAATCGTGGAAAAAATGCACCCCAAATTGTGTTACGCAATTTCTTCCAAGTTTGGCAAAACCCTACATATGGGTGTAAACTGCTGTTTGGGCGCATTGCAGGTCATGCAGGGGAGGGAGTGCTATTTAACTTTTGGAATGCAGATTTTGGTGGGTGCCATGTTGCATTTGCAAAGCCCCCAAAGTACCATAACAGGTGAAACCTTCCAGAAGTTACACCATTTTGTATTCAACACCCCTCATGGATCTCATCTAGTTGTGTATTGTGCATTTGGGTGCACAGGTGTTCCATATTTTTTTTTTTTTGGGCTTTGGGGGCCATGAAAATAGGGGCAAAAAAAACACAGTTCGTCATTGTTTTTTGGGTTTAAATTTTACAGCGTTCGCCGTGGGGTATTAATGATAGGATAAGTTTACTATGGGGGCCGGTACAATTACAATGATATAAATTTTATATAGTTTTGTATGTTTATTACTTTTATACAATAGAAATATGTGTATAAAAATTAGCATTTTCATTTTGTCCTATTCTGACAGCTATAACTTATTTATTTTTCTGTATACGGAGCTGATTGCAGGCTTGTTTTTTGCAGGATGAGTTGATGTTTTTATTGGACCATTAGGGGGTTTCATAAAGTGCTTTGTTTACTTTTATTAAGGTTTTGTGAGCCATTTTGAACAAAATACAGCAACCCCTGGTAGTGTTTTTTATTTTTATTTTTTATAGCAGTCCACGTGTGGTATAAATGACAGCTAGCTTTACACAGCAGGTCGATACAATTCCGAGATACCCAATTTGTATATATTTTTTATGTTTTACTGCACTTTTATTTGAAACAGAAAACACGTTTTTGCATCGCCATAGCATAACTTTTTTATTTTTCTGTGTACAGAGAAGTGTAGGGGCATGTTTTTTGTGGGATGAGTTGACGTTTTAATTGGTATAATTTTTAGGGGGATGAGGCATTTTTAACGGTTTTAAATCCATTTTTTGAAAGGTAGGGTGAAGAAAATACTAGTAGAGTTTTTTTATTTTTAACAACGCTCACTGTGCAGTATAAATGACAAGTTAGCTTTACTCTGTGGTTCGATACTGTCACGGTCCGTGCCACGTCCTGTCCTCGCCGCGGCCTCTGCTGTCGCCGTGAGCGTTCCTGATGCCGCTGCTTGCCCACCTGCGGTTGCTGTGCGGCTTTTACCATCCTGGCCATGCTGCTCCTCCATCTTGGCTGCTGCCCTGACTCCTTGTTACTCTATAGAGGGCGGCGGCCACATCTTCCACTCATTATTCCCACAGTGAGCAGCGGGGTTGGGCTTCCTCTACCAATCCCCTTCCACCTGTGGGTTTATAAGCCTGCTCCTCTCAACACTCCCTGCCTGATTCTTGTTGTGTCATGATGTTGCATGCTGTCTCTTGTTGTAGTCTGTTGCTGTGTGTTTCCTTTTCTTTTTATATTTAAACCGGACCTTCCTTAATGTTTAAGCATAACACTTAGTGGGGCTGAACAGGACTCTCTTCCAAGTGTCCGTAGGCATACACAGTGAATAAAGAATAGAAGCCCACACAAACGTATCACGTTAGCATCTTATGGCAAAAGTCCTCCAAACATTGTAGCACTTCTTTGAGAAACAGACGAGACACTGAACGCAGAGGTCACCACGAGGAACGTCGAATGCCCATGTGTGACGTTTCGGAGGTGTGTCCTCCTTCTTCAGACGGCGTCATTTGACGATATCCCCCGGGTGTCTCGTCTAATTCTCAAAGAAGTGCTACAATTTTTGGAGGACTTTTTCGCCATAAGATGCTAAGCTAAGTCTCATCTATTGCATTTCAGACTTTATTGTTATTGCATAACATGCAACAAGGTTTTTTCACTCTGCTATAGCCATTATTTGTGTGGATTTACCCTGAAATTCATGGGTCACAATATAAACTAAGTAAAAGGTGAATACTTTTAAGTAGTGTTGAGCGATTACGTTGGCTATCGACATCGGGGGATAGTCGATAGTCGGCCACCATCGATAAGGTTTTTCGATAGTCGATCATCTACGATGACCATTAAGTCTATGGAGAGCAACAACAAACCCTTTATTCTTACACCCAAACAGGGCTGGAGAAGCTGGAAAAACAGCCACAACATCAAAAGGATCCCTACATTAGGCACAACCTTAGGGAAAAAGCCACAGAAAAAAATTTACACACCATTCACTTTTCCCCGTCTTTACCCCAGCATGACCCCTTAAACCTGCATCACCCACAAATAAAAAAATGCCAAAGGCAGTATTATTTGAACCATCATTTTACTTTTAACTGGACATTGAATATCCCTTCCTGGGAAAGCCATGACCCCAAAAACCTGCAAACCCACAGTTAAAAAATGCCGGAAGAAAGTAGTCCTTTGAAAACCCCCATTTTAGTTTGAACTGGCATGACAAACCCGTCCCCGGACCGAGCATGACCCTTAAACCTTCTGACCCCCAGATTAAAAAGGGCCGGGCAAAGGAGTCTTGAACCACCCTTTTAGTTGAACTGGGCATTGATAGAACGTCCTGACCGCATATGACCATTAAACCTGCGACCCCCAGATAAAAATGCCGGAAAAAGGAGTCTTTCAACCACCATTTTTGTTGAACTGGGCATTGACAAACCCTATCCTGGCCGCAGCATGACCCTTAAAAAACCTTTCTGACCCACAATTAAAAATTTCCGGAAAAAGGGGTCTTTCAAAACCCCCATTTTTTGTTTTCACGGACATTGACTAAACTTTTCCTGAAGCGGGAGCCAAAACCGCTGACCCCCCAATTTTAAAAGCCGAAAAAGGAGCTTTCAAACCATTATTTTTTGAACGGACAGACAAACCCTCCCACCGCAGCATACCCTTAAACCCTTTTACCCACAAAAAAAAGCCAAAAAAGTCTTTTTAAACCCTTTAGTTTAACTAACATTGACTATACCTGTCCTGGACCCTGTATGACCATTAAAACCCGTCTGACCCCCCAATTTAAAAAATGCCGGAAAAGGGGTCTTTCAACCACCATTTTATTGAACGGCATTTACTAAACTGTCCGGACCCAAAAACCATTAAACCGTCTACCCCCCGATTAAAAAGTGCCGGAAAAAGGAGTCTTTCAACCACCATTTTAGTTGAACGGACATTGACAAACCCATCCTGACCGCAGCATTTAACCCCTTTAAACCTGTCCACCCCCCAATTAAAAATCCGAAAAAGGATCTTTAACCACCTTTTTTTTCACGGCTTGACTAGAAATGTCCGGGCCGCGGCAAGACCCTTTAAACCGTCTGACCCCCCGATTAAAAAGTGCCGAAAAAGGGGCTTTTAACCACCATTTTGTTTAACTGGACATTGACAAACCCTCCCTGGACCGAAACATGACCCTTAAACCTTCACCCAAGATTAAAAAAAGCCGGAAAAAGGAGTCTTTCAAACCCCCATTTTATTGAACTGAACTTTACTAACCGTCCTACCGAGTATGACCATTAACCGTCTGACCCCCCAAATTTAAAAATGCCGGAAAAAGGAGTCTTTCAACCCCCATTTTTTGTTGAAAAAAACGGACATGACAAACTGTCCTGGACCTCAAAAACCAAAACCGTCTGACCCCCAGATAAAAAAATCCGGAAAAGGGTCTTCAACCACCCTTTTTTGTTTAACGGCTTGCTATACCTGCCTGTGCCAAAAGATGAAGGGGAGTTTTGTGGGGGTGGGGGGGTGGGGGGTGGGTTTTTTTTTTTTAAGGGGATTTAAAAATTTTGGATACGAAAAAGAAAATGTTGGTAAGAATGGAACGAATGTAAAACACAGCCTCCTCATAAACCCTCAAACCTTAGCGTTCCCCCCAATCACCCAATTACTTTACTTAAAAATTGAACGCCCCTTTCCACCCATCCTTTTTTTTTGCATCTTTTTTTCATTTTTTCTCAACTCTAAAAAATTCCTGAATTTGTCTCTGTCCGGGGTCCATACTCCATTGCCTCTGAATAACCCAACTGGTCAATTTTTTCCTTACCTCCCTTTCAAATTCAAAATTTTTTAAAACTATTTAGATTTTTAAATTTAGAAAACACTTTTTAAAATAGATGGGGTCCCACCTTTTCTTTGTTCTCTTTTTTTTTTTTATTTAAATGTTTCTCAATACAAGGGGTTGATACTATGTTTAAAAATCTTTTCAAAAACAATCATTTTGCAAATGTTCCCCTTAACAGTGTCCCCTATTCCTGTTTTTCCGACAGCACCATCCCCTTGACCCTTTGACAATTGTAAGAAAAAATGTCTGTTAAAAAACAACATTTATTTTAAAATAGACCTGTATATACTCATGTCAAGCAAAAGCCCCAAAATTCAAAACATGACCCATACCACTTTGACAATTGGAAAAACAAAACTATTAGAAACAACATTTTTTTTAGAATAGGACCTGTATAATTTCGCATTTCAAAGCACATGACCCAAAAATTATAAAAATTACTTCTCACCACTGTTAAAAATTGTGAGGAAAATGCCACTTAAAGCCACATTTTTTTCCAAAGGACCATATTAAAGCTTTTCTCACAGCAACGTGACCCCAAAAAAATTTTAAAATGACTTCCTCACCACTGTTAAAAATTTTTGAGGGGAAATACCACTTAAAACCACATTTTTTGTTCCAAAAGGGCCAAATTATTGCTGTATCTCACACAAAAGACCCCAAAAAAAATATAAAATGACTTTTTCCCGCCCCTGGTTAAAAATGTGAGGCAACAACTAAGGGGCCAATTTTTCCCAAAAAATTTGGTTCTCACTTCGCCAATTTTCTGACAAAATTCGTTTCGGACCAATTACTTTGGGACAACACTTAAAAAACAGCTATTTCCAGGCTCCCAGAGCCCCAGGGGGCGTAAAGTTGCCAAGCTTTAAAAATGCAGAGGGAGCTTGTTTGGGGTTTATACAAGTTTGTTTTAGTATGAAGCCCATGACGCCGCCCCCTAGAAAACGCTTCACTAAAAATTCCCCCGGGCACTTAAAAGGGGAAAAATGACCAAAAAACTCAAGCGGAATGTTTCCTATAAATCTCAGCGAAAGCGGAAAAAAAAAAAAGCTGAG
>JAODAL010071019.1:0-15692 GCA_025379985.1 Phyllomedusa bahiana
TTTTTAAATTTTAAATATTTTTTTTTTAGTATAGATAACATGACATGCACACCTGTGCAATCCATGTCAGTGAATAAAGAGGAGACGTGCCTTTACAACGCATGCTTGAGAAAGGAAAAGGCATGCCTTCCGAAACGTCGCGTCATTGCATGGCGGCACTGGGCTGCAACTCAGCATGATCGGCTCCTACGAGTCTACTATGGGACTATCACTCCCCTCCTAAACAGGAGAAGCTATACAGCTAAGTACTCCCCACGTTTTTCATATGTTTTTCATTGCCTAAGGTGTTCGTCATAGAACTATGTCTTTTATGCACCAATTTATAAAAAATGAAGTAAAGTTCATGTTTTGTCCATACAGCCTATGTTGTACGTTTTTGATTGATATAGGGGAGTTTAAGCAAGGTACTTCAAAACGGCTGGGATTTAAAAACGTGTGCACTGCTAATATATGGCATTGTTTGCAATTATTGGATGAACTGCACACCCCTAGGGACACCTCTCCCACGTAGCCTAGGTGCGCTCGTTCTCCCGGACGCCGTGGACGGAGCAGGCAACCCCTGAGGAGATGTTCAGGGCTGCCGCAGTAGAGACATCGGTTCTCCTTACGCCGTCGGTCAAGTTCCTGCAGAGTCAGGTGGGCTCTATCCACTTGTTTGGCCACTTCCAAGGCTGACTGGGAAGGAGGCAGTGGACGCCGTAGAAACACCGGCGTAAGACTGGGTAGACGATGGGTTCGGACCGGTTCCTGCTCCCGGCGGAGCTCCTCACGTCTCTCCGTGAAACGGATATCAATCCGGGTTACCAGATGGATGAGCTCACATAATGAAGATGGCGGATCCCGGGTGGAGAGGGCATCCTTAATCTGGCTGGAGAGGCCTTTCTTAAACGTGGCGCACAATGCAGCATTGTTCCAAGCCAACTCCGATGCTAGTGTGCAGAATTGCATGGAGTAGTCACCTACGGAGGAGTTCCCTTGCTGCAGGTTCAACAGGGTGGTTTCAGCAGACGAAGCACGGGCCAGGCTCTTCAAAGACACTGCGAAACTCCTGTAGGAAAGTAGCTAGGTCCGCAGTGACCGGATCGCCTCAGTCCCAGAGTGGAGTCGCCCAGGCCAGGGCTTTTCCAGAGAGAAGACTGACCATGAAGGCCACCTTGGATCTTTCCGAAGGGAACTGACCAGCCATAAGTTCCACGTGAAGAAAGCACTGGGTGATGAAGCCCCTGCAGGCCTTGGGGTCCCCGTCAAACTTTGTTGCATGGACAACCGGAATTTAGGACCGACTGGAGCGACAACCACGGAATAGGCCACTGTAGCCGACTGCTGCTGCTGAGTGGTGACGAGCCGCTGCACCATAGTGGAAAGCTGATCGAGCTGCTGTGCTTGCTGCGCGATCTGTTGAGATTGCTTGACCACGATGGTGGTGAAGTTGGCAACGCTCGGTAAAGATACCTTGGCGGGATCAATGGCCGGATCTTACTGTCACGGTCTGCAGTAGTGGATCCACTGGACCACCGCAAGCGATGGCGTAAACCACGCCAGGGAGCGGAATCTAAGTGGGGGGCCCCGGTTTTCACCAGAGCCCGCCGCAAAGCGGGATGGACTACCAGGTCGCTACCCCTGACGTGACTAGCAAGCGGAGGCAGCCGAGGTATAACGTGGTACTCTAACATCAGGCAGGCTCACACTGGATTTTATTTAGGGGTATCAGAGTAAAGGGGACTGAATACATATCCACAACACCCTTTAAGGTTTTTAGTTACCACAAAATTGGTACTTTGTGTTGCTCTATCACATAAAATATCAATAAAATACATTTCAGTTTGTGGCTGTAACTGTCACGTACCCGGACCTAGAAGTGGATCCACTGGACCACCGCAAGCGATGGTGTAAGCCACGGCAGGGAACGGAATCTAAGTAGGTCCCGGTTTTCACCAGAGCCCGCCGCAAAGCGGGATGGACTTGCTGCGGCGGGAGTCTACCAGGTCGCTACCCCTGAAGTGACTTGCTTGCGGAGGCAGCCGAGGTATAACGTGGTACAATATCGTCAGGCAGGCTCATAGTCGGGGACAGGCAGAAGGTCCGGACAGGCGGCTATGGTTCGAGGTCGTGGACAGGCAGAAGGTCAGAGCAGGCGCAAGATTCGTGGTCAGGGAGGGAGGCAAACGGTTGGGTACACGGTAATCAGAACAAGGGCTTTAGGAACGCTTTCTCAATAGCTAAGGGCACAAAAGATCCGGCAAGGACACTAGGAAGGGCGGGCTTAAATAGGGGCAGTGACCGCCAATAACCAAATTAAACCGGTGCACTGGCCCTTTAAATCTAACACTGCCGCCGGCGCGCGCGCCCTAGGGAGCGGGGCCCCCGCGCGCCGCGGGACAGAGGCTGAATCAGGAGCGTGGTCGGGTAAAGTGATTGTGGGACAGACGGGGGACCGAGCGCCCTGCGACCCCGGCAGTGGGTCCGCAGCCCCGCTCGGAAAGCGGGCACGTATGCGCCTCGACCCGGAAAAAGGGGTCACATGGGCATCCGTAACAGAATGTCTATATGTACGCTGCCACACCAGTGTGCATTTTTTTTTTTTCAAACAAAGTTTTTTGATGTGCAAAACCAGTGTTGTTTTCTGATTATATGTGGGGGAAAAGTTTGGCAGCCTCCATCTTGATTTTTGCACTCCACCCACTTCCTCAGGTTTTAAATCAGTGCATTTGTGCTTTGAAGCGGGTATCTACGCTCCCTGAGTATGCAGGTCTGAAACAGGACCCAATAGAGAGGTAACAATAGCGTAAGGACCCACCTGTACTGAGGTGCCGGTGAAGTTGGGGAGGTGGGCTTAAGCATTTTTGGCCAAAAGGGGTGAACTAAGAACCTCAATTTTTTCATGTATTCTAGTTAGCAGTAATGTTTTTTCCAAATTTCCCTATGTCCTCCTTAGTCTATAGTGTGCCACTGTTATTTGAATTTGAATGTCTATATGTTACTGCTGCCACAACCAGTGTGCTTTTTGTTTTTTTAAAACAAAGTTTTTTGATGTGGCAAAACCCATACATGCCAACTCTCCGTTTTTTGGGAGGGGGGGTCCCGCTATTTGGGGTCCCCCCCCCGCCCACCCGGGGGAGTTGGCATTTCTCCCGCCGCCAGCAGGCAGCGGGGGTTCTTTAAATGACCGCGGCGCCGGAGTAGTGCTAGTGCACTACTCCGGCGCCGCCGTCCGTTCCCACGGGCGGTGAAGCGGGCGCAGGGTCCGCTCACCTGCCCGGAGTCTCGCTGAGCAGGGAGGAGGGATGGGATCGCTTTCCCTCCCCCTCCTCCCCCTGTATGTCCGGCGCCGCTGTGCGCCGTACACACATTCAGCGTCACAGAGGAAGTGACGCGCGGCTGTACTCACTTCCCCTATGACCTGAGGAGATCGGCTGGAGCTGGCCGCTCTGCAGGAGCCTGGTCAGGTAAGGGATTTTATTATTTTATTTTTATTAGTTTTAGGGGGGCACTGTCTGGCTACAATGGGGGTCTACCTGGCTACAATGGGGGGTCTACCTGGCTACAATGGGGGCAATACCTGGCAACAGAGGGGGCACTACCTGGCTAACAATGGGGCACTACCTGGCTAACAATGGGGTACTACCTTTGGGTACAATGGGGGGGACTACCTGGCTAAAATGGGGGGCACTACCTGGCCACAAAAGGGGGGCACTACCTGGGTAATAATGGGGGCACTACCTGGCTACTAATGGGGGCACTACCTGGCTACTAAAGGGGGTTTCTACCCGGCTACAAAAGGGGGCACTACCTGGCTACAATGGGGGTCTACCTGGCAACATGGAGGACTATCTGGCTAACAATGGGGCATGGGGCACTACCTGGCTAACGATGGGGGCACTAGCTGGCTAACAAAGGGGGCACTACCTGGCTACCATGGGGGCACTACCTGGCTACAGAGGGGGCACTACCTGGCAAACAATGGGGGTATCTACCTGGCAACAGGGGGCACTACCTGGAAAGCAATGGGGGCATCTACCTGGCCCAAAAGATGGGGGACTACCTGGCAAACAATGGGGGGACTACCTGGCAAACAGTTTGGGGCATACCTGCCAACCAATGGGGGCACTACCTGCCAAACAATGGGGGGCATCTACCTGGCTACAGAGAGGGCATCTACCTGCCTGTAAGGGGCCCTACCTGTTATTGGGGCTCTACCGGCCTAAAAGGGCATTACCTGGCTTTTTTCCCAAAACCCTTATGCAGTTAGGGGGAGTAGGTATGGCTTTTTGAAGGGGGCGTGGCATCCCGTCAAGATGGGCGGCCCCTGCAAATTTTTTCCCGCGGCGCGTAAACCCGCCCACTAATATCCCGCTTTTTTATTTTTAAAATTGGCAACATGGGAAAAACCCAAATGTTGGTTCTGTTGTTTCCAATTGCCTTTTGAAGTACCTAATAAGTAAATAATTAAAATTTTGTAATTTATTTTCTCATATAACTGCAGCTGTTTTGTAAAGGCCTCATGGTTTTTTTAGAGAACATTAGTGAACAAAAAAATCAGAAAAAAATCCTCTGCGCTCCTTCCCCGCCCGGGGCACTTACCCTTCGCGTCCGGTGTACCTGTCCCCGCCTGTCCCGGCCGGCTGCTGCCCCCTGCTTAAGGCACGCGCCGACGGCTTTCTAGATTTAAAAAGGGGGGCGCCCAAGATTGGTCAATTGTCGGGGTGGTTTATTTTAAAGGAAAAGCCCCCAGCCTTCCCGCCAGTCCGTTGGGGGGGTTTTTTGGGGTGTTTAGAAGGGATTGGGTTTAGTCCTGATTACCCTTACCAGTCCGCTTTCTTATTTTCCACCTTTCCTGTTTGTTGCCTCCCTGACCGTCTGACCCGAAACCCCTGCGCCCGCCCTGAATTTCCTGCCCCCACTGCCCGGATTAAGTCTTGTACCCGCTGTACCCCTCTGCCACCGCAGGTAATCACGTCAGGGGGAGAGACCTGGTACCTCACCCCGCAGCAAGTCATCCCGTTTTGTGGCGGGCTCTGTGAAAACCGGGGGGCTCTTAGACCCCCGCCCCCTGGGGGGGTTTAACTATCTCCTTGCGGGGGTCCGGGAAATCCCCCTGCTTACAGACGGACTGGCCATGGTTCTGTCGGGTACCTTTGCCCGTTTCCCGGGGATATCAGGGGGGCTTCGCCCAGCAAAGCCAACATTGCCCACTAGCCGGCTATGATGCAAAACCCTTGGGGCCCCGTCTCCCTCCACCGCTGCCGCCGCCCGCACCGTTGCCCCGGCATCCATTGCCAACCTCCCCCGGCTTTGGACCCGCTCGCACCTCCCGCTCCCCTCCCGTACGATGGAGCCCTCAAAAAAGCCGGGGGTTTTTAAAGCCAGTGCTCCACCACCTTGGAGAGGGGGGCATCAATTCCCTACAGAGCGTCCCAAAGGGGCCTTTCAAAATCAGCCCTTTTTGTCTGGAGACCCCCTTGGCTTGGGTACCCCACAAGGGATCGAGGGACCCTTTTGACACTGACCTCCAAACCCTTTCCCTTTCCCGGGGTTTTCCGCAGGTCTTGAGGAACAGGCCGACCTCTTCCTCCGCTGCACCTCTGGCGGGTCAGGCGACACCACGGGGGGTTCATACGGTGCTTTTTTTCGCACTCTCGTTGGGAGCTGGACTGGAATAACGAACCCCTTTGGGGGCGACGTTTTGGCAAGGTCTCTGGACAAAATTAAGATGACTCCCGCTCGGGATCTACCAGCAGCTTTGGAGATTAAACCCATTTGCATGATCGAATTCGGTTTTCCCCGAAAGACAACAGGACTCCGCCCAAGGGGGGGGGGGGGGGGAGGTCTCCGCCCCCAACGCCGCTCCCCCGTTTTGGCTCCACTTTCCAGCGGGCACCTTTCCTCCTCCGATGGTCGCCGAGGAAGAACCTTTGCAGGTTGAAGAGCCCCCCTTCCCAAGAACGTCGCAGCATCGTGAAGACTGTGCTTCTTTTGTGGGTTCTGGCCTTTTCATTGGGGACTGTCCGGTGCGCCGGAAATTTCCGCACCTGGGCTCATATGGGAACCCTAGGTTCAGAGTGGCCTCTCCCCGTCTGACCTGCCCATTTTTTTGGGTGTTTCACCAGACAGCGCCCTTTTCGGGCCTCCGCCTTTACGATTCAGGCTCGGCAGGAAACTTATAAGCCACGAACTTGTGACCGGGTTTGTTCCTAGTCCCGTTGCAGAAACCTATGTTCGTCTCGTCGGTCAGTGGCGAATGGCCTTTAAAGGGACCATTCGCTTCCGTATGCCCCTCTCTTTGCGGGTTGGGCTCTCACAAGGAACTTGCAACTTTCTTCCCCCTGATCCTCCCCCGAAACCTTCTGGCCTCCCAGGTTGCAAGACCATCCCCGCCCTTGGGTTTGGGATCAAGTGAAGTAGCGTGGGGTTTCCCGTGTCTTACTTTGCCTTCAAAAGCACAACCTGTCCTCGGGGTCCCCTCCCTGAATCTCCAACCCTCCACCAGGCCTCCTACGCCATACGGGGACTTGCTGACGGCTTTTCGGAAAAAAGCCAAAAACGCTTCCCCCAAACCCCCGGGCCTTATGATTGTCCCTTTGATCTGAAACCGGGCTGTATCCCCCCCGGGGGGCCGATCATCCCCTCCCGCCCCGAGACTAAGGAATGTCTGAACATAGGGAAACCCCAAAAGGGCTTATTGTAACCCTCGTTCCGGCGGAGCCGGGCTTTTTTTTCGGGGAAAAAAAGATGGTCTCTCTGCCCTGCATCGTATGGGGGCTTAAAAAAAATTTTCGCTAAAAAACCTTTACCCTCTGCCCTTGACTCTGAATTTTCGCCACCGCAAGGCCGAAAATCTTTTCCAAAAGCTGGATCTACGGGGTGCTTAAAACTTAATTTCCCATTCGAGAAGGCATGATTTGGAAAAACGGCTTTTAATACGGGGGAGGGCCATTTAATATTTGGGTTTGCCTTTCGGCCTCGCAACGTCCTGCTGTATTTCAGAATTTTGTCAATAAACTTTGGGCCCTACTTAAGTCTGTGTGATTGTTTATTGGACGATATTCAAATTTTTTTTCCCCCCCGATCTCAACCCCATTCCCACCATGTCCCGCTAGGCCTCCGGCGACTCCGCCCATCAGCTGTTTCCCAAAACCGGAAAAGTCCTCTTTGAACACCAGCTTACCCTTCTTAGGGTACATCGTTTCTGATAAGGGGTCCCCGATGGACCTTTCTAAACTTCCGCATATTACAGTGGCCCCAACTGGGGGGCCTTCGGGCCATTCAGCGCTTTTGGGATTTGCCCAAATATTATAGCAATTTTCCCCACTCTCTACATTTGGCTCCCCGTGGCCCAACAAAAAAGAACGCCAATTCCAAATCCTGGTCCCAGAAGCTCAAACCTTCAACCCGGGTCAAAGCGGCATTCCGTCGGCTCCGTCTGTTCGTCAAACCTAACCCCCCTTTTATTCTGGGAAAGGGGAGCTTTTTCGTAGGGCCGGGGGCTGTCCTCCGCAAGATCCTCCTCTTTTTCGTTTTTTTCTCCAAAACTTCTCCCGGAAAAAATTATACCCTTGGTGATGCGAGTTATGGCCATAATGGGCTCTAGAAGAAAGGCGTCACCTCTGGGGGGGGTCGCCCCCTTTTGACATCTTTACGGGCCACAAGAAACCTCCATATTTTTTATCGGGTCAGCGCCCGAATCCCCGGCAAGCCAATGGGCGTCTTTTTTCCCCTTTTTTACTTCCCTCTACATTTTTCGCCGGCCCCAAAAAACGTCAGAGCTGCCTTATCCCGTTCGTCAGATACGGTGGGTTGGACTTCCCCCCCAGCTATTGTTCCCCCAGAACGACTCCCCGGCTGCCCCCATGGATTCCCCCACCCCTCCGGAAGACGATGTGCTCCTGCCTTGCGGGGCCCAGAACCTGAAGTGGGGACACTCTTCTCGTACCAGCCGGTATCCAGGAGTCCCTAAGTGCAGAACTGGTCTCCCGTATTACTGGTGGCCTAATCCCTCGATGTAGGGACTTTTTTCTGCCTGCACACCCCGTGCCCGTAATAAGGTCCCTTGGGCCAAAACCCCCGGGGCCTTCTCCCGCCCTCCCTTGCCGGGGAAAACCCCGGGCCCCTGTACCATGGACTTCGTTACCCATCTCCACCCATCTGGAAACACAGTCACTGGTGGTGACCGACCATTTTTCCAAGATGGCTCACTTATCCCCGCCTGGTTAAACCCTCGCACCCCACTGGCCCAACTTTTTTTTAGTCTGTTTTTCATTTTCACGGTTCCCGTTACACATTGTCTCGGGTAGGGGGGTACAGTTTATCGCTAAATTTTGGCGGGTCTGTTGCCATTTGCAGGTCAGCTCGACTTTTCATCTCTACCACCCTCAAATAATGGGGAAATAGAGAGGGTTTAAACCCTTTTGGGTACCTACCTGCGGCATTTCGTGTCCGCTCGTCAGGGTAATGGGCTGACCTTCTCCCCCGGGCGAGTTTTCTTTAACCTTTAGATTAAAACCGTGGGGGCCCCCCCCTTTTTTTGTAATTTTTTTTGGGTTTCACCCCCCCCCTCCCCTCTAGCTACCTTCTGGGGCTCACGCGACAGGCCCCGCTAGGTCTTTGCTTGCACCAAAGTCCAGGCTGCAAAATCCGTAGGCCCCCGCCCCTATTTGAACCAGGGTTTTAGGGTTTGTTCCACCAAATACATTGTTTAAGGGGCCCAGTTACAAGTTAGGCCCAAAAACTGGGGCCGTTTTGAGGTACTTCGGGGATAAACCAGTATCTTTAAAAACTTCGCTTGCCTCCCACCCCGGTATCCCGAACTCCTTCCCTTCTCTCCCTAAGCGGTGGGCTGAATCGCTTCTCCCCGGGGGCTGTCTCGACTTTTCTTGGCCAACTCTGATAAATCTTTGAGGTCAAGGGGTGATTGCGGAAAACAGTGAGGGGGGGAAAGGGTTTTTTTTCATTGACTGGGTTTTGGGCCGGAGGGGCGTTTTTCCGGGAACCTGGGGCAATCTGTCTCCCGACCTCCTCTCTAGGTTCCCAAAAAAAAGGGGAGTCCCCAAGAGGGGGGGGGGGGGTATGTCAGGGGTCGCGGGCGCCCCCTGCCCCCCCCCATCGCCCCCCCGGCCCGCAGGGGCCGGGGCCGGGTGCCCGCGGCTGCCCCCGGGCCATCCCTTACGCCCTTCCCCTGCGCCGGGGCACTTACCCCCCCGCGCTCCAATTTACGCTGTCCCCGCCTTCCCCCGGGGCCCCTGCGGCCCACTGCTTATGGCGCCGCGCGACGGCTTTCTAATTTAAAGGGCCCGCGTCTCGTTTGGTCTTTATCGGGCGCTGGGTTTTAGTTAAGGAATACCCCCCAGCACTTCCCCCCGCCGTCCGTTGGTGTTTTTTTGGGTGTTTAGAGAGATTGGGGGTTCAGCCGATTACCCTGAACAGCCGCTTGTTAGGTTTCCTAGAAATTTCGTTTGCCGCCTGCCTGACCGCTGCCCGTCTTACCACGAACCTTGCTGCCTGCCCCGACCTTTTGCCCGTCCCCCACTACGCCTTTGATTTTGTCTTTGTACCACGCGTACCCCGCCCCCACCGAGGGGAAGTCACGTCAGGGGGGAGGACCTGGGAGCCTCCCCCACCCCCTTTGCGGCGGGCTCTGGTGGGGAAAACCGGGGGGTATTTAACTCCGCTCCCGGCGTGGGTTTAATATCATCGTTGCGGTGGTCCAGCGTATCCACCTCTGCTTAATGAACATTACCCCTGTGTACCCCAAAAAAATGCCTGGCTTCCCAATGTATTGTGGGCCTTTTTCTATCCTTTTATATGTTCACTATTCTGGTTTAATTTTCCTTAACTCAGTTATAAATATTATCCAGTTGTTACAGTTAGGGCATAAATTATGTGTGTTGTTCAAAATTTAAAATTGCAAATAGTAATTTTAATTGTATGTTTTTTTAAAATTTAGTATTTTTGTGCAAATTCACAATTTTGAACCACTCTCCCACACTAAAAAACCCTTGTTGAAAAACCCAAATGGGTTTTCTTTGTAAAAAGAAAAAATGCTAGGAGAAGAATTTGACCTTTGATTTATTTTTTTTTAGCTAAAAACCTAATTTTGCCCTCTGTAATTCCCACCATTTTTTTTGTTTGCCATAATAATGAACAGTTTCTTAAATAGAAAAGTGTCACAGAGGTGGCTCATAGTTACTGAAAATCGACACCAGGTTTTGTGGATTCTCTGGGCCCCGTGGGGGTAGATGTGGGATACGGGCCATGCCAGGGGGTGGAGTCTAAGGGGTGTCACCGGAGACTGCTGCAAGGCTGAACAGACTTCGCTGTGGGGGAACCCCCAGGTTTACTACGCCTGCCATGGTACTCGCAAGGTGGCTCAGCGAAGTGTAGGTGATGGAGTCCAGGAGGTATCAAAAGGTTACAACGGCAGAATACAACCATGGAAAAAACACAGGGAACAGATGACATGAGGATTAAATGGTATCAGGATGACAGGCAAAAACAGCAGTACAAAAGCAGGGTAAACAGTTTCAGTGTCGGCAGATAAAGCAGAATCCAGGAAACCTAGGTCATTGGAAGGAATTTGGGAACACTGTTCTTTAAAATCAGAAAACATTGAAGCACGTGTGCGCACCTCTAAGGGACAGCATGTGCAGACTCAGACAGGAACAGGAGCGAGGACAGATGAGTACAATATCAAGGGACACAGCAACAGGTACAGGACAAGGGAACACAAAAGCTCATTCCGAGACCATTAGCCAGGGGGCACAGAGCACAGAGCAAGACTATAAGCCAGGGGGCACAGAAGCACAGGGCGAGACCGTAAGCCAGGGGGCACAGAAGCTCAGGGAGAGAAAGTAAGCCAGGGGGCACAGAAGCTCAGGGAGAGACCATAAGTCAGAGGGTACAGAAGCTCAGGGAGAGACTGTAAGCCAGATGGCACAGAAGCTCAGGACGAGACCATAAGCCAGAGGGTTACAGAAGTCAGGGAGAGAAAGTAAGCCAGGGGGCACAGAAGCTCAGGGAGAGACCATAAGTCAGAGGGTACAGAAGCTCAGGGAGAGACTGTAAGCCAGAGGGCACAGAAGTTCAGGACGAGACCATAAGCCAGAGGGTACAGAAGCTCTGAGTGGGACCATAAGCCAGAGGGCACAGAAGCTCTGGGCAGGACCATGAGCCAACGGGAACAGAAGCTCTGGGCAGGACTATGAGCCAGAGGGTACAGAAGCTCAGGGAGAGACCATAAGCCAGAGGGCACAGAAGCTCGGGCGAGCCATCAAGACTGGGGCGGGCGACGGGGGGGCAGCAGCTGCAAAACACAGAGAAATGACCTGCAAAAAAGAAAGAAAAAAACTCCATGCACATAAAAAGAAACTCTAGAAAAAAGACTGCAAAATAAACAAGGAAAAAAGGAGGCAGAAAGTCAGTGGAGTCCTTGACTGATCTTACTGCAACAAGTGAGCGGGTAAAGCACTTTACACATTAAAACATTTTTTTTTTAACTTTAACTTTGAGTCCCCCTAGGGTACTTCACCATAGGAGGTGTGATCGTTTATACAGCCTAATTGCATTGCATGCACAATGTTTAGGGTGTACAAAGATGGCGTTTACTACTTCCTGCATGGTACAGGAAGTAGTGAAACTAAAAAAACGGGCGGTGATGAAGCTTCACAAGGCTTCCACGCTTGCCTGTTAACTGATTGGCCGCTGATCGTCCGATTGGTCATTTAGACACTCGCGGCCATGTTTTGTGCAGCGCCACCGCAATTTAACCTCGCGGGTTGTTCAGCTGCAATCAGCAGCTAACAGTCGGTGCTATTTAGTGGTATATGCCGCGATCCTGCTACTTAGCCACTTAACGACACTAGAACGTACTCATATGTCATTTGTCGGTAAGGGGATAAGTTCTTTAATTGCATTACTTTGGGCTTTAGTTTTTTTATATTTTTTATTTTTTTTTACTCCTGCAAACCTCTCTTTTTTAAATTCGTCAGATCTTTTTCTATTCTGGTTTTGGAATTCATCCAGGACAGTAGTCCTGGATTTTAAGGGGTAGTATTTTGGATTGGATATAGCAATTATATTTTTTTGTGTATCATCTCCTTGTATTTCCCCGTCACTTTCCAGCTGTTGTAAATCCATTAATGCACATTGTTCATTGAATAACATATTTTTGAAAATCATTATCATAACTTTCCCTTTTATTTTTGTAGCTCTGATCACCAAAGGTGCCAAGATAACTGTATTTTTGATGTTTTCTCCCTTTTATAGATCTGTTTATATGTGTGGGGCCTGCATCGTTTTTTTGGATCATTGAAAGTCGATACTTGCCATCAACTCGAACGTGTGCGGGGTCTTGCCCCTTCTCATGCCTTCTTAGAGAGGGTAGATCCGTTGTTCCCCATTATTGAAGTTGTGCTTGGCGTGATCTTTTTTTTATTTTTTTTTTTTTTTTTTCTTGTGTTTTTTTTATTTTTTTTTCATTTGTTTTATATTTTTTCTTTTTTTTTTATTTTATTTCTCATTTTTTTTTTTTTACTCGACTCTATCTAATATGTCTCCAGCCCATTCTGTTTTTAGTTCTGGATTTTGTGAAATCTGTTTTTTCTCTCTTTATGCCTGTTGCTTTCATAATCTTCACTATCTTCTTGTATTGTTTCTTTTTTTGTTTGCATGTTGATTTCCTCCAATTTTGTTACAATTTGTTTTTTTTATCTTATCATCCAATTTGGGGTATTCAACTGCTTTTTTTATTCTGTAACATTTCCTTCTTAATTCCTTATTTCCTTCCCAGTTTATTTTATATGTTAATATTTAATAATAATTCCATGAGCTGAAAATTGAAACATGTGGAGAAATATGTTGTCCATGTATGTTGAAATCATATCATACAGCTCTGGAAAAAATTAAGAGTCCATGCCAAAATTTCAGTTTTCTCTCATTTTTATTTTCAATGGTAATTTCTGGGAGAAATATGTACATTTTGTATTTTAATTATATTAAATTTACTGTCAACATGTCTCTGAAATTCACAGCAAAAAAATTGTATGTATTTGCAGTAAATGGGAAATCTTCAAAATAATAAAAAGAAGCAGTTCTGTCAGACCTCAAATTAATGCAAAGTACAAGGTCATATTTATTTAGCACAATTAAAACTAATATATTTTAAGTCACGGAGAGTTCAGAAATCAATATTTGGTGGAATCATCATATTTTTTTCATTAAAATTCCCTTTTGGGCCCTTTTTCTAGACTTGTTTTGCATCGTTGTCCTATTGCAGAGGTTGTAAAGACCACAGCAGTGTTTTTTTTATACTTTTTTTTTAAAAGGGGTTTCTCACTCAAGGTTGTTGTTTGTTAAAGTTGCAAAAAAAGTCATTTTTGAAATTGTGTCCTTTTAACAGTGTCTCTATTCTAAAATTTTCCCCCTTTTGTATGGGCTGCATTTTTTTTTCAGATCGTATAGCTACAGGCCGCTCATTTTTTCCCTGATGGTATATGGTTTACAGAGGGTGTTCTCGGTTGTACGCAGGCCTTTAGTAGCCAGTACGCCCCGAAAACCCCCCTGAATTCAAATATGACGCTGAGAAACAGGACTTGAAGTAGATGAATCGATTATGAGAAAAACCCTTTTTAAAAATGTTTTGGGTCGGTGGCACTAATCAAAAAGACTTTAAAGTGAATGAGGTGTCTTTGGTTGGAATTCATTGAACTGGAATGGAATGGCTGTCAGACTGTAGAAATGTGATTTTTTAAAAAAAAACTGTGCGGGTCTCTTAATTTTTTCAGGTGTGAGGTTTCATAGAAAAATTTTCTTTCCTATTTGTATGGATTTTGACTATACAATACATTACTTTATATACACTCACCGAATTTATTAGGACACCTGCTAGTAACGGGTTGGACCCCTTTTGCCTTAGAAAACTCAATTCTTCGTGGGATAGATTCCACAAGGTGTTTTCAAAATGCCAATGGAACCAAAGGGGGCCAAGAGTGCCAAGAAAATATTCCCCACACCTGACGCCCCCCACACCCGCCCGAACCGTGATACAAGGCGGTGGATCCATGCTTTTTGGTTGACGCCAAAATTTGACCATACATCCGAATTCGCAGCAGAAATCGAGACTCACAGAAGGCAAAGTTTTCCTTTTTTACTGTCCCAATTTCGATGAGCTTGGGGCAAATGGGCCCTCAGTTTCCCTGTTTTGTAAAAGGAGGGGCACCGGTGTGGTCTTCTGTGCTGTACCCCATCTGCCTCAAAGTTCGCGTACTGTGCGTTCAGAGAGCTCTTCTGCCTACCTTGGTTAAAAAGGGGGATTTAGTCATGTTCCCTTTTATCAGTCGAACGTTCCCCATTCTCTTTGCCCCTCTGGCATAACAAGGATTTCCGCCCACGGTGCCATATGGATGTTTTTTTTTTTCGGCCCATTCTTGTAAACCCTAGAGATGGTTGTGCGTGAAAATCCCAGGGTCGCGTTTCTAAAATATGACCACCCTTTGGCCCCAAAACCTGCAGTTCAAAGGCACTCAAATCACCTTTCTTCCCTTGATGCTTGTTTAAAATGCAGGAGATTGTCTTGCCGTCAATCCAAAATGCACTGATTTGCCCCCATGTGATTGGTGATTAGAATTAAGTGTTAACGAGAGTTGGACAGGTGTACCTAATAAAGTGGCCGGTGAGTGAAAAATACATTTTATAGCCCCTAGAAAAAGGTTGTTGTGTTGTGTGGTTGCTGGGGTTCGGGGATGATTCTGTTAGATGGGGCAGGGTTAGGGGTGCCCTGGTAGTGTCATGTGTTTGGTGTGGTTTTGGGGGATGGTGATTGTTCCCCCTAAAAGTTTGGGGGTATGTCTGACTGCGTTGAGAACAGAGTGTTATCTTAATAAAAAAGGGACTAATTTTCTGTTTATTTGATATGTAATCACTTTATAGGGCCACCCCCAGCCCGAACAGGAAGAGGCAGGAAAAATTAATGTAAAAATGGGGGTCTAAAACTACTTTCCAAATTTTGTAAGTAGGAAAGTGGGGGGGTATGAAAATGTGGCTCGCGTTGCCAAAAATTTACATGGCACGCCCTATTTTGGTGGGCCATGCCCCTTTGAAAAAGCCATACCTACGCCCCCTAACTGTTTTTGACTCTGGATGAAAGCTAAAAGGCTTTTGGCGCACCCAGTTTCCGGTTTTTGTATAGCCCATTTTTAGCATCCAAGAAAGGTGGGGTACTGCCAAACTGTGCCGAACCTAAACCTTTTCATTACAATCAATATTTTCCAAAACAGTGATTTTTTACTGGTATTACCAGTGTACCAGACTCTGCAGTCATTTAAGTGATTACAGGTAGTAACATCTAGGGACTAAAGGAAAAAATCTCCTGTGTGGAAATTTTCTTTCCTTTTTTTCCATCCCGTCCGACTGCCCTGGACTTCTTCCCACCACGATCATTCCTGCAAAAATTTACAACACAAACGTCTTAGTTTTTTTTTTTCAGCACTTCCAACTGTGGGCCCCCTCGTACAAACTCAGTGGGTGAAAATGGGGGGGGTTTTGGGGTAAGAGGGTCAGTTTGGGGAAGGTTACGGGGTGATAGGGGGAGCTGAGAGGACATGGGGGATTAGTTGGGAGGTTATGGGGGGATGGGGTGTTTATTTTTTTGTTGGCACTAGGATGCATAAAAACAGTGGTGGGGAGTGGTGGGGGGGGAGAGG
>JAODAL010071020.1:0-15692 GCA_025379985.1 Phyllomedusa bahiana
CTTAATTAACCCTGGATGTAAATTGCGCCAAAGAATTAAAGCCGCACAAACTAGTAGCTTTGTAGCGTGTTACAATTGCGTGTTTTCTACGCCACACAACAAGAGATGCAGTTGTAATTAACCTTTGCTTGTGAATTAGGCTACAGGAAAAATTTATATATTTTGGCGTTGAAAAAGACGGTTTATTTTTGTCAGCACACCAGCAAAACAACGCTTAATTAACCCCTGGATGTAAATTGCGCCAAAGAATTGAGCCGCACAAACTAGTAGCTTTGTAGCGTGTTACAATTGCATGTTTTCTACGCCACACAACAAGAAATACAGTTGTAATTAACCTTTGCTTGTGATTTAGGCTACAGGAAAAATTTATATATTTTGGCGTTGAAAAAGACGGTTTCTTGGGGTCAGCACACCAGCAAAACAACGCTTAATTAACCCCTGGATGTAAATTGCGCCAAGGAATTGAGCCCCACAAAATAGTAGCTTTGTAGCGTGTTACAATTGCGTGTTTTCTACGCCACACAACAAGAGATACAGTTGTAATTAACCTTTGCTTGTGAATTAGGCTACAGGAAAAATTTTTATATTTTGGCGTTGAAAAAGACGGTTTCTTGGGGTCAGCACACCAGCAAAACAACGCTTAATTAACCCCTGGATGTAAATTGCGCAATAGAATTGAGCAGCCAAAAATGAAGTGGTATTTGTATTGTAAAAACGCTGTTTCTTTAAATGAATACAACAGGAACTGGCTTAGATCCCACTTGGATATTGAATGTATATGCAGCTGCAGTGGACGCACACTGGATTTCAGATCCAATACCCAAAAAATTAGAAATAGAACATTAAGAGAACAGTCTCTGAGACAAGCTGAGACACCCCACAGAAATCGCTATATAAAAATCAATTCTTCAGTAAGAGCTATCAGCCGCGGCAGCACCTTCCCTGATGAGCACAGTGAGAGGAGTGTGAGCTCCCGGCGTCGCGCCCGGACTTATATAGTGCGGTGACGTCACAGAATCCCGCCGGTCTCTGATTGGCTTCACCTCTGCACATGTCATGCAGGCTATGCCCTTCTTCCTCCCAGAGTGCTTTGCCCCATGTAGCGCCATGTGCTCGCAGCCATTTTATCAATCAAAAGCACACTTCGTTCACCCGAAGTACCCCAAACTTCGACTTCGTTCCGAACCGAAGTTTTCCTGAAATTCTAAACGAATTCCACTTCGTTAGAATCGATTCGCCCATCTCTAGTCACAACTCTTCAGTGAGGAGAGACATGCCTCCTGGGAGGAAAGACTCGCCCCTGGATTTGAAGCTGTAACAGAGATCAACAGCTCACGTCTACGAAAGCCAGTAATGAGAAAACCTCTTTAAGGAAAAAATCAAGTGAGCCCGCACATCCATTTGCAATGTGTATAGATACTAGTGCACACTGTTGTGACTGCAAACAGTAAATTCTCAAATACAGAAGCACATCTCCAGCACCAAAATCCATACAAACATTGAACTAGTGAAATACTTAAAATGTATTAATGCTATGTTTTATACTAGTACATGCAAAAAATAAAGTTGGTTTGTGTGCAGCTTGATCAAGCTGCGTATGTCCACTTACTGCGTCAAGGTAGCCTTGATCTCTGCAGAAACATGTTGGCAAGTTAATACTGGGTTCAGAACAAACAGAGGCTCGGGCACAGACAGTGGCCGCGGCATGCTCCATGACACCAGGTCTACTGACAAGCAAGGATCCCGAGCATTTGCCATACAACCACTTCAAACATTAACGAATTCTTTGGAAAAGGTAGGAGCATTACATAAACCAAAGGGCATCACTAGATATTCGAAGTGTCCCTCCCAGGTGTTGAATGCGGTCTGCAATTCAACTCCCTCACGGATTCAGATGAGGTTTTAGGCTTCCTGCAAGTCCAACTTTGTGAAGACCTTGGCTCCCCGGAGATGGTCAAAGAGCTCAGAGATTAGTGGTAGTGGATACTGTTTTTTCACGGTTATCTTTTTGAGATAGTCTATGCAGGGGCAGCGTGAACCATCTTTTTTCTCCACAAAGAAAAAAACAGCACCGGCAGGAGAGGGAGACTTGCGGATAAACCCATTTTGAAGGTTCTCTTTAATATCGGCCAACATGGCCTAAGTTTCTGGCACCAACAACGGATAGACCCTGCCACGAGGAGGCCTTGTCATTCCACAATAGTTCAGAGGCAAGAGTATGAAACTCTACGGCATATTTCCCGACTGTGGAATACCCTTCGTCCAGATAAACGTGAAGATTTGTGGTCATTGGATCATTCCTGTCCCATAGTGGCCCATGCTAGTGCTTCCCCAGTGATGAGACTGACCATGAATGCCACCTTGGAACATTCTGTGGAGAACGGGTTAGCCATGAGTTCCATGTGCATGTTGCCCTGCGTAATGAAGCCCTGACAGGCCTTAAGTTTACCATCATATTTGGTCGGCAAAGAGAGATGCGGCTTGGGACCTACAGACGCCATAGGAGTCACAGGAGGAGAAGGTGAAGCAGCTGGTGTAGATGATGATTACTGACAAGCAAGGTACATCATGGACGATAGCTGACTGATTTCTTGTGCCTACTGGGCAATTTGTTGAGTCTGATGGGCTACTACTGTTGTGAGGTCTCGAACATTTGGCAAAAAAATCACCTCCAGACAGCACTTCAAATCATTCAACGGTCTTTATTCCCCAATAGTGCAACGTTTCAGCTCATTACTGAGCCTTTCTCAAGCAATGGTATAGTGTCAACACTCCATTTAAATACAAGTGAACAAAACGTGAAATACGTGACATCTGTGTTAATTCATCATACAAAAACGATGACATCATAAAAAGTAATCACAAAGAATACAGTGTACATAACATGTTGCTTACATAATGTGTAATATATAATATAAATTGTGTAAATACCTCATTCAGTACAAATATATAATGACCGGAATATCACGGAGTTCGGCGTTCTCATAGCTTAACTGCGCATGTCAGGGAGCACATCTCGCGAGACCTCGCTACTCACTAAGCTGAATACCGGAGAAACATGCACATCATCGGCGCAAGCGCACTATGCATGTCTGAGTGCACAGGACACCATATTGCTACCTGGCAAGGTAGTATATTCGGCATAGCTATACTCTATATTCCTATTACCCCATATGTTAGTGATACCTCCACCTGCCACAATCTCCACTACTGGTATAACCAGCAGAAGAATCATGGTCACGGTGTACATTTACCAAGAAATCACGGAGTAAACCATGAATCTGGCAATGTAACGGGACTACAATGTATAGGGGCGTAAATTTATATCAAATAACAGCGCTATAGGGAAAAAAAATTGCTATGTTCAAAAAAACGGCATCCAAAATATCTCCATCCAGCAAAACTGAAGCATCCCTTTAATTCTGCAGCAAGTCAGGTAGAGAACACCGTAACCCGTTTAACATGATTTTTCTTAAAAACAATCAGTCATCCAAAGTAATCTGAAACAAAAAAATAAGAATAAAAAATTAATCCACATAATAAAATCATAAGACACTATACTAGTGTTTGCATGTCCTATAAATAAAGAGTAGTAAATAAGACTCAAAACCGGACGAGCTCATGGTAGGTAACACCTTAAAGTCCAAATTTAACCCCTTCGGATATAACGTATCTAATCTAAATATCCATTCTAATTCTTTCCTCTTGAGAATCGCTTGACGGTCTCCACCTCTCCTTAATTTGGGTACATGATCAATTATTGAAAATCTTAAATCCGTAATTTTATGTTCTTTTTCTATGAAATGTCTAGATACTGGAAAATCCATTCTACCTGTTCTAATAGTAGACTTATGTTTGTTAATGTGTATACGACACTCCATTGTAGTCTCTCCCACATATAATAATTTACATGGACATTGCAATACATAAATGACAAAGCTCGAACAGCAAGTTAAATGGAATCAAATATCAAATACCTTATTTTTGATGGGATGTACAAAACTACCACCCTTAATTAAGAATTTACAATTATTACATCTCAGACAAGAAAAACAACCATTTCTTATAGATGAAAGCCGTAACTGATCATCTTTCTTCTTAATCGAGCCCAAATCAGATTTAACTAAATGGTCTTTAAGGTTTTTAGATTTATGGTAAGTTACCCGTGGGGGAATTTTTAATTCAGGAACATATTGTAAGGTATCACCAAGAATATGCCATTCCTTGTATATAATATTCCTAATTTTATTGCTCAATGGGGAATAAGAGGTAACTAAGGTTAATCTTTTATCAATCGATTTTTCCTTTCCCTGACTAATAATATCTTCCCTCTTTAATTTTTCCACTTTCTTCCTATGTTTAACAATGAGTTTTGACGGATAACCACGTTTCAAAAATGTATTACTCATCTCTGTCATTCTATTATCCACCAGATAAGGATCCTGTACTATTCGTTTTACTCTTAGCATTTGGCTATACAGTAAATTATTTAATAATGATTTTGGGTGAAAGCTATCAAATCTGACTAAACTATTCCGATCAGTCGGTTTCACAAAAATATCGGTAAATAGTTTATCACCAACCTTATATATCAAGGTATCTAAAAATTGAAGAGATTTGTCTGAGGAAACCATAGTAAATTTAATGTCATCATCGATAGTATTTAGAAAAGAAAAGAAGGCTTCAAGTTGGATCTGAGAACCAGTCCAGATCACAACAATGTCGTCTATGTAACGCCACCACTTCAAAACTGACGTGAAGTGGGGCGATACATAGACATAATTCTCCTCCAGATGGGTCATAACTAAATTTGCGTACGTGGGCGCTAAATTCAAACCCATCGCAGTCCCCTTCTTTTGTACATAAAACGTATCTTGAAATAAGAAATAATTCTCAGTTAGTATTATGTTGAGTAAACTCATCAAAAAAGATGGGCCTTCTGCATTTTAAAGTGTTGTGGAATCTCTAGGTGCAATATAAGTAAAGATTATTATTAAGCAGATATCACCTGAATGGCTAGCATAAAATGTCTTCACTGGAAGATGGAATTTCTTGCTCAGCCAGTTCACCTTTAATATGGCATGCCAGACTCTACCAGAAGGCAGCCACCAAAACTTCATTGTTTCAGGATAATTCTGGGTAAGTAATACATCAAGGTACAGAGGATGCCTGCTTATGGTAGAACATCTGAGAAGTTCCTTAAAGGGGTTATACCACAAAGTAATATGCACTGCACAGGTTGCAAACTGGCTGTGCATAAGAATGAGGAGGGCCTCCCCATTCAATTCTAAAGGAGTTCCGAATCTCGCCAAGTGAGTTTGCTCAACTATATTCGGGAGCTCCCATAGAAGTGAAAGGAGAGGATGGCCGCAAGTGCCGCCACCCTCATTCTCATGAATGGTTGGCACACAGCTAGCTGCAAGCGACCTTTCCAGTGCGTATTCCTTCGTGGTAAAATCCCTTTAAACATAGTATGGAGGGTCATCAGGAAAGCTATTAGAGGGAAATTGCACAGTATGGAATTCAAAGTAAATAGAACCTTTGTTCAAAAATCTTCAGTAGGTAGTAGGATCTCGATTGAGCATCTCAAAAGCAGAAAGATGGGAAATGAGTCCCATTGCAGGAGCCAAAGTTACTACTTGGGCATGTGCCAGTAATGCTGGAGAGGGAACAGGTGGTGTCAGGAAGATATATAAGTGGGAGAAGATCCTTTAGACAGGGCTGTGGAGTCGGAGTTGTGGAGTCGGTGCCTATTTTGCAGGAGTCGGAGTCGTCATAAAATGGACCGACTCTGACTCCCAAAGTATATAATAAGTTGGTCCAGTTAGTTCGATGCAGTGCGAAGAGCAAGAGGAATTGGGTCCGGCCAGTGCTACTGCTCCCATATCTTCAGCCTTATCACATGAGGAGTATAATTGTTGACATGGAGCAGGCAAAGCGCTGCCCCAGGGGAAAAGATTCTGCTCCTATGACAAACAGATTTCAGCAAAATTTTTCACCTGCTTTCAAAGAAGTAGAAGAGTCGCACCATTCATCAAAACTGACTGTGGCTGAGGCAATTCCTTTATACCCTGACATTGTTAGAGATGTTGCCCCTGTGGTCACTGCTTTGCCCTCAACCCAAGTTAGTGTAGAGAGGCCTGGAAATAATGAGATCAGATGTGAGGTCATGTATGCAGGATCTGATGGAGGCAATACTATTTCTCAGAACAAATTCAGAGACTCCACAAATGTTCCAGCAGTGTTTTGCATATTTACAATTTGTTGGTGTTCTAAAGTTATATCCAATAAATATATTTTACACTGACAAGCAAAATGGTAACAATGTTTTGAACTTGTGACTTTCAGGCTCCGTATCTCACCATCCACTACAGCTTTGTACATGAGGCTACTTTAATTTTATATACAGTCATCTTACCTGTCTTATACATAAATTTGACTTGCAAGTATTTAGTATCTGCTTAGTTCTGTAGATTCTTGTCATGTAACTACATTGTTACTGTTTTGCTCCTAAAAATCAAAATGTTAATTATTATTTTGTAAGTATTTGGGAAATCCACCTTTGGTTTTCAATACTGCCTGAATCCTTCTTTGCTCTGGATCAGATTCAAGCACATCTTGACCAAAATCTGTTCCCAGGTCTCTTCTACACATTCCCAATGTTGGTGCAGAATGGACTTGGATACAAATACAGCTTTTTCTTCAACTCTACCCATAAGTGTTCAAAAGATCAAAACATTATTACCATTTTGCTTGTCAGTGTCTGTTCTACCTAAATAGCTTGATTATTGTATTATAAGGTGATAAACAGCCTGCTGTTACCATTTTATTACAGTAAAGTTATCACTTAAACATGCGCCATGTATGAGGGAGTCAGGAGTCGGAGTCAGAGTCGGAGTCGGGAGTCGGAGGTTTTGGAAATTGAGGAGTCGGAGTTGGGGCTTTGGCTTGCCATCTCCACAGCCCTGCTTTTAGATGAATTGGTTGATTCCTTTCTTGTCCTTCCCTTCTGTAATACTTGATCAGTGAGATTGTAAGCATCCACAACATTTAAGCAGCATAATTTGGATCCTGAGTCTATCGTTAGGTAGTGTGGCAGAGCGACCATGGTGCTGCCACTAGATGGTGTACGTCAGGAGACCTGGGAGAAACGTGCCACCGAGGGCCTGGTCTTGGTGGGGAAAGCCAGGTATTGTCGGTCAGCAACCTAATGTTGCTGACCCTTATACCATTAGGGGCTGGTCTTCCCAGAACAGCTGCAGATGAGTGGGTGGCTGTTCCCATGTTCCAGCTCCCCATGTTCCAGCCCAGATATTTGGTTGGTCTCTGGAGACCTATTAAAGGCCTCCTACTCCAGGGGATCGGGGGATGTGGTCTGCTATTAGGAGTGGAGCAGCAGAGGAGCCAAGGAGAAGGGCTCTGGCCCCCAGGCTAGTATTGTGACAGTAAGAGTACTGTGGTTTTGGTGGTCATGTGTGGTAGACACAGATCACTGGGCAGTGAGGGACTCACTGTATGTGTATTTAGTGGCTGGACGGCCTGAGGTTTTCTGTTTATGGTTTCTGTTTTGTTATCCTGTGCCTGAATAAAGTTGGCTAAAGCCAGAGTTAAACGGAAGCCTGGTGTCAATGTGCCAATACTGTTTACAAAAGACAGCGATCCAAGAGCTGGATGACCCCCGAGCTGAACCAAGATGGCAGTTGGACGAATGTGAGTGTCACAGTAGGGATAATAATAATAATCTTTATTTATATAGCGCCAACTAATTCCGCAGCACTTTACAATGTAGAGGGTATAATTACAGACAAAAGACAGACATTACAAAGTGAAAACTACTTACAGGTGAGACACAAGGTGTGAGGGCCCTGCTCGCAAGAGCTTACAATCTATGAGGGTGACTTCTGGTTCCGGCGCCGGCACAGAGAGATGTAGCGCACATCGGCTCCCGAACCCTGCCAGCCAAACCCGCGATCAGCTGCGTCCAGCAGCGCAGACCGGCCGCAGATCGCAGCCTCAGACGACCTGAACGCCACCCGCAACACCCCTGTATGGAGCGGTATCTCCTGCGGAGCACGCCGAGAGCAGGAGCCGCACGGGATCAGCCGGAGGCAGAATCTAAGATGGCGGCCGTGCCGCACACTACACTGTAGAAACAGGTCAGAGAGGCGGAGGGGGGCGCGGCAGCAGCAGTGGAGGAGCGCTGGGGGCTGATGCAGTGCTACCCCCCAACGCTACCCCACAAAAGCCCCAGGGACCCCCCCAATGGAGAAAAAAACCCCCTCTCACAATAGACTATAAGCTACTTGCCAGGAGTTGCCGGGAAGATACCCCCTGCCCTTCGGGTGCATTAAAAGCACGCCAGGACTTTTTCCCAAAACGCACGGAGGTCAGGATCATGCCATAGGCTGGGGGAGCGGGAAACCCAGAATCAATGATCTGGACGACAATACGCCCTAATGCCAAACTCAAGCTTTGTCCCAAAAGCCCAGCTTCCACGGGAAACCGTATAAGGACCTTGAAAAGCTCCAGAAGGAGCAACTGCAATGGGGGTCGCCCGAGCCTTTTAAACAGCGTGACCCCCAAAGATTTATCCAGGAAGATTTTCCCCACAGCCTGGGGCAAAAACATGCCTGCCGTTCGGAGATACATAGGGGGTGGGCCCCGAGGCAGTGTGTCCCAATCGCCTAATCGCCACAGCCCAAAAAACCGACCACTTTGAATTTTTTGGATTTTCAAGAAAAATTAAATTCTCAGGGCGTACCGCGGGTTAAAAACCCCCTTTGCTCATAAGAGGCCCCCAAAGTTTATTGTTTTGAGGACTTTTCCCCCGCTGATGTTTCAACGCCGAGAGATTTAGCAAACTGTACCCCACTTTAAACAAAAAATCCGCTTCCAAACCCTATCCCCCGGGCGCCCCCAAAAGGGTCGGGGTGCCGAACGGCCCCTCCTCCCTTTTTCACATCAACTACAGAGGCCAACGCTCTCCCCCAAACCCTTCTGACCTAGAGGACCTTCGCTTCTCCGGATGCCCCGGGAAAACCCTTTTTGAAACTTTACAAAAAAGGGGCGGGGGGACTCTCCGGGGAACCCTCCCCATCTCCACCACCGCTGTCACCCAAGGACGACGCCAAAAACCAAAAAGGGGACCCACCCAAATCATGCTCCGGACTGAGGACAATGGACTTTGTTTCCGGCACCAACGGGCTCTGGCGGACTCACCTGATGTCTCTCCAGGAATATTTTTTAACTGTCGGGGGACTTTAATTATTGGTCACTTTTTAAACTGATCAAATTAGGACCCCTCTTTGTTGTGGGGCCTCATTTTTAGTCAAACGGGCCCCGTGGACCCGGTTCTAGAGACACCCCTAAAGCGGGCGGGAGAGGGGGTTTGCCGATTTGATATTTTTTTATTGCTCGTTTCATCTTTCTGTTGCGGAAAAAAGGGAGTCCTGCCGCAAATAAGGGGGGAAGCGTGGGCCTCCCTTTGCCCTTTTTTTATTATGGTTATCTACTTGGTTTTCTACTATTTTTTTTGCTTGTCAATGCGATCTCTCTTCACTTTTTATGGGGTTACTGTCCTCTCTGGGGCACCTGGGGGCTCGGGGTGGAAAACCAACCGGGTTTCCTGTGGGGCACCAACCTTCCCCTTATACTTTAAAAAACTTTTTATGCGGCTTTTCTGGAAAATAAAGGGGCGCGTTCCCCCCAAAAAAACGCATGAAGTGATCCCGGGATTTTAAAAAAACGCGCCCCGGTATTGTCCTTTTAAAAAGCCCACCTTAAGGGGGAGGACTTTTTTTTTTTTTTTGGGGCCTTGAAAGACTTGGGTTGCCATGTCTTGGATCCTGGCATGGGGGCAAAGCGGGGGTTGTCCCCTCATACAAAATTTCACGTTTGACTAGCTCACATGACACACGGGAAGGGGGTTTTTGCACCTGGCTCCGATGGGGGGGCAAGGAGTCCATTTACAATGTATACGGCCCAAAAGGTCACAACCGGGCCCTTTTTCCCGGGATCGGGCGAGGGAAGGGCCCTGATCGGTTCAACAAGGCATAGGAGGGGGTATGAATGAGGTTCTTGCCCCCTTTAGACAGAAGGGGGGGGGGCCCCTTTGGGGTGCAAAAGGGGGGGGAAATTCTTTGCCTTTTCGGGAGGGGGCGTTTCCCACATGATAGCCACCACCATCTCCCCCACTGCTGGAGAGACGGAATCCAGACGAGGAAGACTTTTCCCCCTTTTTTCCCCCGGCACAAATGGGTCCAGGGGTTTAATATCTGTTATCTCTGACACCCCCCGTCAAAGGGGAGAAGACCCCAATCAAGGACTTGGTCTTTCTGACCACCCCCCATTTCCGGGACCTGGGAAAGTTTCCCAGAGGCCGACTTTTATTTGAAGTTCCCGGGATCTTACCAAGCAATGGTTTTAAAAGACTTGGCAAGGGTTTTTGGGTTTGTGCCAAAAAACAAGAAGTCCCTCAAAATGACCCGTTTTTACTGGGCAAACCGCAAAAACGGGACGCAGGCAAGTAATGGGGCCTATACTTCCCCCCTAAAAAAATCTTGAGCTCTTACCTACAGGCCCCTTTACCGTTCGGGGAAAAATAAAGTATTCCTCCAGATGGGTCGGGGCAAGAACAAATGCTTTGGGGGGAAAAGGCCAAACGGAATTTTACCTTTGGGGGTGAACGCAGGGAGGATACCGATCACATATGCACTCTACCTTTTCCGTTCGGAAAAAAAAGTCGGGGAAATTTATCTAACTTTCAAGGGGTCCCAAAAAACCCCCACACATCCGCCACCGAACATCTGATGGCTCCATAACGCAAACCCAAAACATTAACGATACCTTTCGCAGTTTCTAACCATGCCTACTCCCCTGATGGGCAGCCTCACACGCGGAAAGGCCCGGGGTTCCTGTCTAGAGGGAACACCCCTTGTCCAACGGTCATCCCCACTAAAATAGGGGAAACACCGGGCCCTGATGGGGTTTTCAGGGGAACTATACAAACCAATGACCAAATCCCCCGATCCTTACAATTACTAAACTGGGAAAACCCCCCTCAGGTCCCTTCGCCCAGAATCCAAAATGCATTCATAAAGATTCTCCCAAGAAAGGGAGGGATCCCCTGCCCCGCCCCCTCAGGCCTATCCACTTTTATGCACGACCAAAAATACTACTAAAATCCCCGGCGATCCTTGGCGGAATTTAGCCCAGCTATTTCCCCCTCTCAGAGGGGGTTCATTAAGGGAGGGCACGGGGGGGCAATATTTGGAAGGTCGGCGGTTTTTGAAACAGGTCCCCCCACAGGCCAGTGCCAGGGGCGCAGCCTGCCCTGGTGGCCCTAATGGGGAAAAGGCCTTTGACAAAAGTGCAAATGGGATGGCTCTGGACTGTCTACAGCTTGGGGGAAAGGGTGCTTTTCAGGGCCTACTCTCGCCATAATACAGCCCTACTGCCCAAAACCCCAACCCCCGGTTTTCCTTTCCTCCCGGTTTCCACTCCCGAAAAGGGACCAGCAGGGGTGCCCTTATCCCTCTTTCCCTTTAAAATGCTCTTGAACCCCCAGCAAGATTCTTAGAAGAGTCGACTTTTTTTTTAGGGTCAGGCTTTGGGGAACGGAGATCAAATCCGCGCTTTTGCAATGATCGATTATTCATGGCCAACCCCCCCGACTCATCTCCCCCCAAGGGTTTTTAGGTTTTGCACCTTTTTGGTAAATTCTCAGGATATAAGGTAAATGTTCCAAAAGTGCGATTTTTGGGAAATTGGCTTGGATGTCACCCTCGCAATGGGCGCCATGGGTTCGACATAGCACGTGCCCAGGCTCATCACCACCGGTCTAAAATTGGGGAACCCCAACACGACATAAAAAATATCCCACCCCCCCCTTGATAAAATTTTAATTTACCTGAAAGCTGGTCTTCACTCCCGCTCTCATTTGGGGAATGCCACCTTTAAAAAATTGTTTTCCCGAAACTTTTTATCCATTACAAACCTTCCCTTCCCCATTCAGGGATATTGAGTCCCAAAAAAAGATAACTCCTCTTTTTAGATTTTTTCGGGCGGAAAGAAACCCCGGGTTTCACTTAGAAATGATGTACCCCCCGGGGGGAAGGGGGGCGAATCCCGGATGTCAGAGGCAAACTGGCCTGTCGGCCAGACCCCAAAATGCTAGACGGCTGTTTGGCGTAGTTCCTTTTCTAAAATGGGACATAAAAAAAGCCATTCATCCCGGCACCCCCCGGCCCTGTTTCCCCACTAAATACCCCCCCAAACTGCCTGGCCCCAATTTTAAAAACCCCGGGGGACCCGATACCGAAAACAATTTGGGCTGGGAAAGGGAAAAACCGGGAAGAAAACTTTCCCCTTCCTCCTTTTTTATATCTAAGGACAAAGGGCCCCTTTTGGGGTTTATTTCCGGGGTTTTCCGCAGGGGAAAATCCCAATTTTTTTTTTCGCCTTTTTGGGGACTTTAGGGTCTAAAAAACCGCGGGACACTTAAAGCACGAAAAATTTTAATAGATGGTCCCCCTAAAGAGAAGCCCCAAAAAAAAAGCATTTAAAATGGCAACAAAATTAAAGCTTGCTTTTCGTACCATTGGGTTTTTACTTTTTTGCAGAAAGCCCGGGTTGAAAGGGGTATCTCAAAGGAAATGTCCCAAACAACTTTAAATTTTTGTCAATTCCCAAAAGGGAAAACTTTGGGAACCCTCCCTGGCCTGTTCAAATACTCTGAGAGGATGGTGCCTAAAGGGGGGCAAAACACCAAATTTTAAGGGTTTTGGGAAACGCCCCCTCTAGGGGACAACCCAAATCCCCCCGGGAAAAAAATTCCCCAAAAAGGGGGGTTGGGGGCGGTTTCGCAAAATTTTAAAAAATGCGGAGCCTTGGGCGTGGGAAAAATTTTCCTTTTAAAAAAAAATTCAAAATGCCCCTCTACCCCCTTTAACTGCCCTTTTTCCCCCCAAATTTCCCTGAAAAAGGGTCCAGCACTGCCCCAAGTTGGCCCCTCCCCAAAAAACCGATTTTCTGGTTTTTGGGTTTAGGAATGGGAAATCCTCGGGAAAAAATTTGGGACAGAAAGCCGAAAAATCGGGGGGCAAATTTTGGGGGTTAAAAAAAACCCAGACACCAAAAGGGCACAAAAAGGCACCAATTAAAAAGGGGTTTTTTCAAAACGAATGGGAACTTTTTTTTGAGTCCCACTAAAAAGGAAAATGGGAAAAAATTTTCCAAACCTTTATGCAAACTTTCAAATAAAACGGGGTTGGGACTTAAAGGGGAAGGGATCAGGGTCTTTGGGGAGGGTCTGGGTGTGAGAGACATAAACCACCTTAGGCCCCGCAAAAAACCCTTTTCCCCCGGTTGACCCAGATAGAGGGGTTTAAAAGGAAAATTTTGGGAAAATTTGGTTTCAAACATAACACCAGGGTCCCTTTAAAAAGGAAAAAAAGCCCCAAAATAGCAAAAGGGAAATTTTCCCCGGGTTTTTCCCTTTTCCCTTGTTGTATAGTTTTTGATTTTCATTGTAAAATTGCCCTTTTTTTGTACAAGTTACTTTGTAAAAAGATCCGCAATGGGCCAAACAATTTTGGGCCGCAAAAACGAAATTTTTGGGGTCTGAATTTTGTTAAAAATTGGGCCGAGCTGTTTTTTGTTTTTTCTGTTTTCCCAAAAAAAGGAAAACCCAAAAAAAAGGGTTTTTAAAAAAAAAAAAAAAAAAATTAAAAAAAATCAAAGAGGGTGCCTGGGGGAAAACAAAAGGGAGGGGGGAATGCAAAATTTACAAAAGGCCCAGCCAAAAGTTTTATAAATTTTTGGAGGGTTTAAAAAAAAAAATTGGATGAACCCTGCCACCATGACATAAAATCTTATAAAATATAAATTTCCCGGATGCCCAGTGTTTGGGAGTACAGAAAAGTGTGGATAAAAAAGTGAGGACTTCAAATTTAAAGGGTCATTGGTTTGGGCCTCCTAAGAAGATGAAAGTTTTAAAAGGGGCACTTAAAACTGGGGGGCTAATTGTGGGGAAAAATTTTGTTTGGAAAGGGGTTCCAGAAATGGGGAAAAGCCCCCTGCAAAATTTAAGACGGGGAAAGGGAGGTTCGGGTAAAAATTTTGGTCTGTAAATTTTTGGGGGCCTTTCTGAGGGGGAGAGGGGGAAAGGGTGGGGAGACAGAGAAGAGGGAGGGATGGGGGGGTTTCAAAACGCTGTGGAGAGCTTTTTGGGGGAAAAGTAAAAATTTTTTAATTTTCTGTATTCTTTACTTTATAAGGCAAAAACCCGTGAATGGGCGAACAGGGGAAAAGGGAAACAGATAGGTTTTTTCTGGAAAAAACAAGCATTGGGGTGGGTTGCATTCAGGACGATTTGGGGAAAGGGGGAAAATTTTAAAAAAAAAGGGGGGAGACCAATTTAAACGGGGGTTAAAAAGAATAAGGGCGGGAAAGAATAAGGGGGCCCCAAAAATTGAGAGTTTGGGGTTGTTTTCCCCATTTGGGAAAAAGGACGGATTATGGGGGATGTTCTTTAGGTGCCGGGGACCCGGACGGGCAAAAGGAAAAAGGGGTGAAGGGCGATCAGAGTCCAAAAAAAACCCCCAAAACAGCGGGGGGTTTTTCCCTAGGTTTAAAGGGAGCCACACACATGGGGGGGAGACATTTAGCCATGGGGGGTTGGGTTTTTAAAAATGGGGGAAAAAAAAAGAGTTTTCAGGGTTTTAGGAGGTTTAGTTTTGGGGAAAAAGAAGAGGACATGATTTTCAAAAACAGCGGACAACATCACTGTTTTTCTGTAAGGGGGGGCGGGGAGGGGAGGCCCCCCGGAAAAAAAGGGGTATAATTGGGGTGTCATCCCGCATAGGATGGTACTTTTGGGAAACCCCAAAACTACTGATTGGTTTTTGGGCCAAAAGGGGGCCCGCATAGTTGAGAAAAGGTTTTGGCCAAGAAACCAAACCCCCCCCGGGGGGAACCCCACAGCAAGGGAAGGGGGGAGGAGAAGTTAAAAAACATGCAAAAAGAGACACTGAAGGGGGCGGTCAGGAGAGGGGGAAAAAAGAACCAAACAAGGCGGTGTCCCGGAGGGGCCCAAAGGTGCGACAGGTGGAGGAGAAGAATGGGATCAACCCCGTAAATGCCCCAGCAAGGAGATCCAAAAACCAACCAAAGGGGAAAAAGGCCCCTGGATTTTCGTTGGGTGGTCATTAAGAACTTTAAAACTGGAAAAACCCCCCCTTTTTCCCTGGAGTGAAGGGTGCGGGGGGGAAACCGGAAAAGTAAAAGGATCGAGAAAAAAGGGGAGCAGAAAGATAGCGGATTAGCAAGAGTAAGCCAAACAAATTCCCCGGGGTTTGAGATGAAGGGTTTAAAGGGTTTGAGGGCCTGGTCAGTAGTTTTCAGGACAAAGGGTGGGCCAGAAAAGGGGCTTTTTTAAAAAGGGGGGTTAATAATACCGTTTAAAAAGGAAATGGAAAAAATCCCCCTGGAGGGGAAAAGAGGGTTCAAAATTTTAAGGGGCGGAGAGAGGACCGCTTTGGAGAAATAGTGGAAAAATTTGGGAAAATGGGGGCCCTTAAACGGGATGGGCCAGGGCCCGGAACCCCCCAAAAAACCGGAACCCTTCTTCTGCGTTTGGGATCAAGAGCGAAGCAATAAGGACGGCGGGAAAGGGGCAAAGGGGTGTTTTTCTG
>JAODAL010071021.1:0-15691 GCA_025379985.1 Phyllomedusa bahiana
TTTTGAAATAAACGTACACCTTTTCAATTCCCCTGTGGTGAATATAGAATTCTGTTTTAAGTTTTACGTAGTGCTGCGTCAATAAACAGTGTGGGTGCGCAAAATTCAAAAAAAACGAAAATTTATTTTTTTGTTAAAAAAGGTTTTTTTTGCACCTTTCAATTCACCGGGGGTAAAATATGAATTCTGTTTTAAGATTTACGTAGGTGCGCGTCAATGAACAGTGCTGGGTGCAAAAAAGTAAAAAAACACGTATCTGTTATTTTTTCATATAATTAAGGGTTTTTTTTGCACCTTTCAATTCACCTGTGGTGGAATAGAATTGCTGTTTTAAGATTTACGTAGATGCTGCATCAATGAACAGTGTGGGTGCGAAAAAGTCAAAAAACACGAAAATGTTTGTTTTCCTACGATATACGGTATTTTTGGCAAACAAAAACCCTGTGCTGCTAAAAAAAGGGTTTGTAATTTAAGTGCAAGGTGGATATATCAAAGTCACAGGTGTAATGGTAAAATTGAACACCTATTGAAATGTGTACGATAAAAAAATTTGGGTTTTGCAGCTAAAAAGAGACCCTTTTCTAGAAATGTGTTTATCCAATATAAGTTCAGGCTGCCCTATCCAGGAATATTTCAATAGCAAACTTTTAATAATAAAGATTTCCACAAAAAATTGTCAAAACATAAGTTTTGGTGAACTTTATCAGTGTTTTTATGTTTAAGCTTGTCTGTGTTCGCCCGCCCCCCCCCCCCCCCTCCCCCTGTGATTTACGGGGTGATTCGCTTTAAATTCTCTACTAACTACATAAAATCTTCAAACTCTAATCAACAAAATTGGAAGGATCACAGCTTAGAAAGGTTTTTGTCAAAATAGACAAATTTTCGTGAGCTTTTTGGTCACGGCAGAACGCAGGTCCTATCCCAATGAGACGCTAAAGGACACTGGGCTAAAAACGGGAAAACGCTTTCATGTAAAACGGGGTCATGTGATTTTTCCAGCCAATCGAAAACCATACACATCCCCTCATGACGTCGCAACACATTCACCTCTCATTCGAAATTTGTTTTGCGGGCCCCAAAATTACGGAACCTGAAAAAAGGGCGATCTTAAATGTGATGCACAGATTTTAACCTTAATTATGCATGATCGGGAAAAATTTTTTCGATCCCCAAAAAACCTTTTTCCCGTTTTAAATTTTGTGATAAAAATCGCCAAACTAAAAAAAATTTAAAATTTTCTGTTACATTTTTTAAAACTTGTTTTTTACTGTACTTCACAAGGAAGCAAATTATAAATGTCCATAGAACTAGCTGATGATACAAAGCTTCCTCCAAGTCAGTAACTCTATGGGCTAAGGTGTTTCTCAGTGGAAAATTGATCAGAGGGGAAAAGATGTTAAGAACAGCAGGGAATGGCATCATCACTTCCACCACTACTAGAACAGAAAGAGGTGGTCAGTAAACAAAGAAAGCATGTGTAAACAAGCAGGAGATAAGAACTGCTCTTACTTTGAAATAAAGCAAAATTGAAACAACAATGTATTTGGTAATTATCTTTATGAACCTTTGTCGAAATGTTAAAAGCTAATAAATGAGATGGGAATACCCCTTTAGAGATGCAAAACAATGTCTGTATGAGATTAAAAGCTACAAATTATATAAATGCATAAAGGAATGCTCCCACCATAGAGTCTGATAGTATATGGCTAGTATATGCCATCAAAGTCTGATAGGTGTAGGTCCCACCTATTACCTTGGGAAAAGGCCCTTGGGAATATGGGCAGAAAAGAGAGGGTGGTCATTCACATATCTCTTTCGTTTTAAAAGTTCGAGTTCAGCCCAAAACAAACCCCTTTTTTGCTCAAACCTCCATAAAATAAGTGCAGCTGGCTCGCCATTCTGTGCTTTACTTTTCAGGTGCCCACTCCAGATATGGGTGCAGATTCAGAGGTTGGACCCGCACCTGTCAGATATTGATGGCATATCCTACTGATATGCTATGAAAGTCTGTGGTGGGAACACCCCTTTAAGTAAATTATATCAATGTGCAAGATGTTTAGTTTTTTGTAACATAAAGATCATAGTGTTGTTACATTGAAAATATCAGGAATAATGGGTAGTGTTGATCGAACCATTCTAGAAAAGTTAAGTGCTAGTAAAACTTCGAATTTTTAGAACTTGAACCAAACCGAACATTTTACTGTTCGTTTGAGTAAAGTTCTAGTTCTAGTTCGATACGCCATTTTCAGTTTCGTTTCACTTTTGGCAGCCATCCAATCAGTGCAGAGCACAGAGAAGTGTCAATAACGTCAGGTGTAGGGCTCTCATTGTCTTCTAAAATCACATGACCATGTTCTATATATTTCAATGTATTGCCTTGTGAACGCCATTTTCAGCTCACTCTCTGTACTGTACAGACTGCTCTTAGTTAGATAGCATTTTCCTCTCCATATACATCAATAGTTAAGGAGTTTGGTATTGCTGGCTGCATCATTCCCACACCCAGAAGCTGTTATTTGGTGACATTTGCAGGTTCACATAACGCCTAACTCTCATATACATGGATATATACTATACAGAGTGCTTGGATTTGCTAAATCATACTCAGTGCCAAAAAGTTCTGTTTTTGCAGTTTTGGGGTTCAGTAATTGTATAACACATCGTCTCCAAATCTCCTATGTGTCAAAGGGGCTTTTGGGCCCCCTTAGGATGCAGGGCCCCGTAGCAGCTGCTATGGCTGCTTCGCCTATAGCTACGCCCCTGCTTGCAAGCGGTCCTCATCTTTTCAGTTAGCCATTGAAAGGAATTAAGTATTTTAGCCTCTAAATTTTTTTCTGCCAAATTTTCTTCACTAGGTTGTTTCACGTCTCCAGTTTACTGTTATGAATGGTAATTCCAGCTACTCCTCACCTGTATAGGTATAACAATTAACCAGAATATCTTCTCCCATTGACTTTAATAGGGTTCAAGTTCAAATTCCAGTTCAAATAGAACCGAACGCACTAAAGTTCGAGGTTCTAATCAAACTAGAACTTTTTACTGCTCGCTCATCTCTAATAAAGGACTAATAGACTATACCTGTATCTCAGAGCATCGGATGAGTGTTGTCTGAATCCATACAAAACAACACTGTGCTGCATACCAACCAATAGCATTCAAAGTTATAACCACTAAGATCAAGAACAAACACAAGCTGCATGCAGATACAACATGTGATGTAACCTTCCATTAATTAGGAACACAATACAGGACGTGACTCCATTAACTCTTTCTTACGCTTTTCTGAATATATTTATTATTATCTTTTATTCTTATTACCACACGAGCTGTAGATTAATAAGAAAAACATTTATAATGTATTCTCTTCAATAAGGAAACTCAGTGGTGTTATCGCTGGTAGCCACATGTCATTGACCTGCTGTGAATTAAGGAGTAAACAAGTGACAGTGTAGTGTCACTTGCTGATTATTTTCCTATCTTGAAATGCCCCTAAAAAGACAGTTTATAAAGGGCATTTCCACCACATCAAACTGCAGTGCAGCGCCCAGCCACTGTTTTCCCAGTTCCATTTCGAGAAGCAATTAACTGAAATGGATAAAATCAGAATAATGCGGAAAATAGCGAAGTATCACTGAAAGCTTCTAAGCCGAAGTGCAAAATCATTAATAGCCCTCTACCCACTAATAGCATTTGTTGTCTTCTTATCAAAGAGGCCCAGTAGTTACTTTAAGCATCAGGACCTAGGCTTAGCTGCTTTCTTGCAGCCCCTTACACAGGATGGTTGTCAAAATACAGCTTGCTTCAACCTGTTCCTGTTCAGTTCAACAAGTGGTTTGACCAAACTTTTGAAAGAATTTGTATTTTTTTTTTCATTCTGTCCATAACCCTAATGCTTACCATAACCAAAATCCTACCCCAAAGTTGTGGTTAGGGTGTTTTACTAGTTTGCATCATTAACTTTCCTCTCTGCAACGCGACGTCATAGTAGGGTTTCCCCTAGTATTACAGTTATGGTCACGTTATTTATTTTTTTTAGCAATTTATGGCAAAAATTGATTAGGGCCCACCCAAATTCAATCAATTGGATTGCTTTGTAAGGGTAAAATTACTGCTCTTTGATGCTTCTGGTGCACGCAGTGAAGTGGTTAACTAAAGGCGTGTTCCCACAAAGGAACATCAGGTGGCAGGTCGGCTGATATCTAACTATAAGCTGACCTGTTAGATATGAGCTGACCAAATCCAAAGCACAGCACTAAAAAGTAAATTTTAAGTATGACCTACATATTCTTATGTGGTTTCATTGCAGGACTAATGCCCATGGAACACATCAAAAACATAGGACGACATGTATGAACGTTGGTGCATAGTGGCCAGTTCTAAATAGTGTATGAACCTGTTCTTCTGCAGGTCATGCATACAGGCACAGTCTAGTGCCAATACCACAAGTCTGGCTCAGGCACCACCTTTACCCTGGTCTGGCTGTTCTTCTGCAGGTCATACAGACAGGGCAGTGTAGAGCCAATACCACAAGTCTGGCTCAGGCACCACCTTTACCCTGGTCTGGCTGTTCCTCTGCAGGTCATACATACAGGGCAGTGTAGAGCCAATACCACAAGTCTGGCTCAGGCACCACCTTTACCCTGGTCTGGCTGTTTCTCTGCAGGTCATACATACAGGGCAGTGTAGAGCCAATACCACAAGTCTGGCTGAGGCACCACCTTTACTCTGGTCTGGCTGTTCTTCTGCAGGTCATACATACAGGTGCAGTGTAGTTCCAATACCACAAGTCTGGCTCAGGCACCACCTTTACCCTGGTCTGGCTGTTCTTCTGCAGGTCATACATACAGGGCAGGTAGAGCCAATACCACAACTCTGGCTCAGGCACCACCTTTACCCATGGTCTTGGCTGTTCTTCGCAGGTCATACATACAGGGCAGTGTAGACCCAAATACCACAAGTCTGGCTCGGGCAACACCTTTACCCTGGTCTGGTGTTCTTCTGCAGGCCATACATACAGGGCAGTGTAGAGCCAATATGACAGGTCTGGCTCAGGACCACCTTTACCCTGGTCGGGCTGTTTTCTGCAGGTCATCATACGGGGCAGTGTAGAGCCAATACCACAAGTCTGGCTCAGGCACCACCTTTGCCCTGGTTGGCTGTTCTTCTGCAGGTCATACATACAGGCATTGGAAAGCCAATACCACAAGTCTGGTAGGCACCACCTTTCCCCTGATTGGCTGTTTCTTTGGGGTCTACATGGGGCGTGTAGAGCCAAAACCCACAAGTCTGTCAGGCACTCCCTTTCCCCTGGTCGGGGCTGTTCTTCGGGGTATACATACAGGGCAGTTAGAGCCTTTCCCAAAGTTGGTAGACCCCCCTTTCCCTGGTTGGCTGTTCTTCTCAGGTCATACAAAGGGCGTGTAGCCAATACCCAAGTTGGCTCAGGCACCACCTTTAATTGGTCTGGCTGTTCTTCTGCATCATACATACAGGCGCAGGTAGACCAAATACCACAAGTCTGGCTCGGGCACTACCTTTACCCTGGTCTGTTTTCTGCAGGTCATACAAAAAGGGCGTGTAGTGACAAAACAAAAGTCTCTCGGGCCCCACCTTTACCCGGTCTGGTGTTTTTCTGCGGGTCATATATACAGGGCAGTGTAGACCCAAATCCACAATCTGGCTCAGGGCACCACCTTTCCCCGGTCTGGTGTTTTCTGCAGGTATACATACGGGCGGGTTTTGTGCCAGTACGACAAGTTGGGCTCAGACGCCCACCTTTAAAATTTGGTCTGGCGCTCTAACTGTTATGTGCCTAGGGTTGCGTAATCATTCATAAATGTGTCTATGTTATGATGGGGGGAGACACCCCCGATGCCCCAAAATTTTGGCGCTTATAAATGTCGGGGGGGGGGGCCCCAATTTGCCAAAGTTTGTAGTGCAACTGTTCATACATCTATGGAACAGGGCTACAACAGCTTTTTGGCGCAAAGTACGCCAAATACTTCCAGCCCGTTTTAAAATGTCCCCATAGTTTGTTTGCTGTTTTCACTTGCAAGGGCAGGTAATTTTAACTGGTCATACTATCCAAAAACTGAAGCAAATCATTGGGGGACATGTATGAAAACTGTTGAGGTCTAAGAAGTTCTTTGTTGCCCATAACAACCAATCAGAGCTTCCATTTCATTTTTTCAGAACCCTATATCAAATGAAAGGCGAGCTCTGATTGGTTCCTATGGGCAACAAAAAAAAATTTTTGACCTAGAATTTTCATACATGTGGCCCATTTTGTTAATATTTTGTGCGTAAGACAAGAACTTTCTTCATCATAGAAAGTTAGGGCGACATGTATGAACGGGGCTGCACCCGTTTTTTTATGTACTTTAAGCCAAAAAACTGCCGTAGCCCTGTTCTGTAGATGTATGAACAAACGTATACCAAAACTTGGCTAATTCTGCACCAGACACGACACTTTTGAATGCACCAAAAATGCACATTTATAAAAATCCATACCATGACTGAGAGAAATTTTGAAACATAACCCTCTATGGGAGAAATGTATGTACAGGACTGTGCTAGCGTTCTGGTGTGCTTTCAGCCCAAAAACTGGCGCACCCCTGTTCCCTAGATATATGAGCAGGCGCACTCCAAAAGTAGGCGCTTTTTGCTGCACCCACGGCACTTTGTAATGCACCTGAGATCAGGGGGCATTCTGGAGGCGTCGCTCCACAACTGTATGATTCTACACATTTATGACTGGAGGATGGCAAAACTAGGCGCTTAACAATTAGAGCTGGCAGAGTAAGTTAAAGGTGGTCTATCTGAGCCTGAGTTGTCGTAGTGGAGCTAGAATGCGCCAAATCTATGACCCGCGGTAGAACAGGTTCATACATTCTAGCGCATTCTACACTGCTTTAAAGCTATTTAGAACTGGCCTCTGTGCCTAGATTATACATGTCGCCCTTGACCTGATCCTATCTGTTTCAGTTTCAAATCTAGGGGCGAGTCTCTCCTCTCAGAAGGCGTGCCTCTCCTGCCAGGAGGTGAGTCTCCCCTCACTGAAGAGTTGTGATATCATCATTCTGTGTTAGCAGTGGAAGGGAGAGGACGTCAGTTTTGCAGACCTCCTGCTATGCTTCTGGCTGCAGAGCTGTCAGCTCCAGGCTCCTTGTAACTGCGACCTCTGCATTGGTGTAAGCAGCTATATACACAGCCTGAACTGATGAAGCAAGTGTGAGAAATGCACTCTGCCCCCTCCCTCCCCCTCTGTTATCAGGCAGGATGTAGAGCAGACTGTATAAGGCTGTGTTATACGGGGGGAACACAGGGTATAAGGCTGTGTTATATAAGGGGAGAGTGAATCTGGCAGTTAGATAATCAGTAATTACCCAGATCCTTTACATAGAACTATCACTGGAGAGCAGAGCTAGACTGGGACTCAAAAGCAGCCCTGGCACACAGGTCCCACCAGCCCACATAGGCGGGCAGGCACCAAAGGAGATATGTGGGCGTGCGGGCGGGCATGCTCATATGGAGGTACGAAGGTGGGCGGGCATCAAGGGAGGTACGTAGGCATGCTGGATGGCACCAATCGAGGTACGTAGGCGGGCGGGCACCAAGGGAGGTACATAGGCAGATGGGTATTAAGGGAGGTACATAGGCGGGCAGGCATCAAGAGAGGTACGTAGGCGGGCGGGCAGGCACCAAGGGAGGTATGTAGGCAGACGGGTATCAAGGGAGGTACGTAGGCGGGCGGGCACGCATCAAGGGAGGTACGTAGGCGGGCGGGCAGGCACCAAGGGAGGTACGTAGGCAGGCGGGCAGGCACCAAGGGAGGTACGTAGGCAGACGGGTATCAAGGGAGGTACGTAGGCGGGCAGGCAGGCATCAAGGGAGGTACGTAGGTGGGCAGGCAGGCACCAAGGGAGGTACGTAGGGAGGCGGCAGGCACCAAGGGAGGTACGTAGGCGTTTGGGCAGGCATCAAGGGAGGTACGTAGGTGGGCAGGCAGGCATCTAGGGAGGTATGTAGGCAGTCGGGCAGGCACCAAGGGAGGTACGTAGGCATGCGGGCAGGCACCAAGGGAGGTACATAGGCAGATGGGTATCAAGGGAGGTACGTAGGCAGGCGGGCACCAAGGGAGGTACGTAGGCGTTTGGGCAGGCAACAAGGGAGGTACGTAGGCGGTCAGGCAGGCACCAAAGGAGGTACGTAGGCGTTTGGGCAGGCATCAAGGGAGGTACGTAGGTGGGCAGGCAGGCATCTAGGGAGGTATGTAGGTGGTCGGGCAGGCATCTAGGGAGGTATGTAGGGTCGGGCAGGCACCAAGGGAGGTACGTAGGCATGCGGGCAGGCACCAAGGGAGGTACATAGGCAGACGGGTATCAAGGGAGGTACGTAGGCAGGCGGGCACCAAGGGAGGTACGTAGGCGTGCTGGCAGGCTCGTAGGGAGGTATGTAGTAGAACGGGCACCAAGGGAGGTTGGTAGCTATGTACCTACTTCCCTTGGGCCTTGCTTTCCTACTACCAGGCTGACAAGTGGCAAGACCCCAAGTAATGAAGCTACAAGCTACTTACGATTAGAGGATAACCAGCAGGAGCAGAGACGGCTTCCTGGAGAGGCAGAGGCACGTTCAGCGTGGGTAAGGCTGCAGGACTGAGGAGGTGGAGCCAGTGAACATCTCTATTGTGCACTGGGAGCTAGCTGGCCTCCACCCCTCCCTGCGTGCACCTCCTGCCCCGCCTCCTGACATGTGACCACGACATCACCCTGCCAGCCAGCACAGACTAGCTACGGCCGCTGCGGAGCATCCCGGCTCACTGCGGCCCTCAGCTGTGGGCGGGGCGGCCAGCGGCTCCTCCATAGCGGCCTCAGCCAGACTCATAGATGTCTCATGTCTGTATGCCCACTTGCAGGCAACTCCGGCCGCTCACTGCCCGCCTCTAGACCTGGCTGTTACTTGCTGGTGGCTGCCTGCGGAGCATCCCGACTCAGTTGCAGCGGGCGGCCCCATGTAATGGCCGCAGGCACAGCCCGACCTGTGACCTTTCTTTTACAGTACTTGCTGGCCACTGCGGAGCATCCCGGCGGGCGGCCCTCTGCAGTGGCCGCAGCCGGAATCGCTACCGCATATGCATATACTGTATCAACAATTGCCAGCCCGCAGCGTAGCACTGCGTCGCGGCGGCTGCTTCCCCCCGGCGTCGGCGCTGCTGTAAGATGAGCACTGAGCAGTGCCAGGTGCGTTCGGGCGGCCCACATGTGTCCCGGCTCCGCGGCCCGCCGGGCATGTGCCCGGTCGGGCAGATTCTCAGTCTGGGCCTGCTGGAAAGCCGGCACAGAGAGAGGAGCTGAGACAGCCTTCATTATACACACAGCCATCTCGTTTCTCACGCATAGAGTGGAGGCAGCCAATCACAGCGCGGGGGCTTGTCCAAAGAGGATGAATGACATATCAGTCAGCCAATCACAGAAAAGGGGGCGTGTTCCATCCAGCTGCTGCAGAAATAGCTATAGATGCACAGTTTAGCTCTTATTTACTATACTAAGTGACTTAGGTAATGCAAACCAATTACGAAAGTGCTTATTTTTACCGTCCCCATCATTATAAATATGATCTTTGTAGCGAGAAAACCCCTTTAAGGACACCGTCATACAGTTTATGAGCACGGCACATTTTTGGCAGCAGACCCACAAACTAAACTCCACAATCGGGACAGATATTGTTGCAGATTTATCACGGTGTAAAATTCATGATAAATTTGTGCCAATTGTTGTAAAATTTTTGCATGCAGATTCTATTCAGCACGTTAGCTGCAGAAAACCCACAGCAGACCTGACCCATAAGAACATATCCTAAAAGTGAAGATCCTGCTTGATACCCTCATCTGTACTTTAGTACTATCCCTCTGGCGCAAAGTACGCCAGAATACTGGCGCAGCCCTGTTCATATATGTTGCCCATAGTTTGTTTGCTTGTATCACATTGCAAGGTCAGTGTAATTAAAACATAGCCATAATAACCAAAAACTCCACGGCTCATAAAAAATTAAAGGGGTTGTCTCACTACAAGGATTGTGCTCTTTATGTTAAAGATCTTGCAAAAACAAGTCACTTTGTAATATGTGTCCATTAACAGTCTCCTACCTATTCTGAGATATCCCCTCTTGTATGGGCTGCATCAGCTTTCCCCAGGTCGCTATAGCTACAGACCTGTTGATCTCTCCTGATAGGCTGGGCAGCACTGGTTGCTATAGCTACAGACCTGGCTTTTACTGCAGCCTAGTAAAAGCCAGTAAACACGCTCCTGAATTCAGTGAAACCAAGAAAACAGGACTGAGGTAAGATGAATCAATGTAGTGAGACAACTTTAAATCTGTGGTGAATCGACCGCAAATTCCACCTTTAAAGGGGTTGTCTCACTCCAATGATTGCTTTTTATGTTAAATATCTTGCAAAAACAAGTCACTTTGCGATATGTGTCCATTGACAGTGTCCTATCTATTCCTAGATATCCCCTCTTGTATGGGCTCCCTCAGTCCTCAGGTTGCTATAGCTTCAGACCTGTTTGATTTCTTCTGATAGGCTCCCAGCACTGGTTGCTATAGCTACAGACCTGGCTTCTACTGCAAACTAGTAGAAGCCAGTAAACCCGCCCCTGAATTCAAAATGAAACCAAGAAAACAGGACTGAGGTAAGATGAATCAATGTAGTGAGACAACCACTTTAAGATCCCCAAAATTCTGCAATACCTAAAAACAGCCAAACAGAGTGAATAACATACTTGGTTAATGAGTTTTTGTTTTTATTTTATTTCAGGTAGACTTTTTTGATACTTTTTATTATTTTATGTTTATTTCCCCTCCATTCCAAGCTGCAATAATAAACTGTTACAATGTAACCTCTGTATCATATATCTAAAATGGGATCTCTGAGAAATTCTATGGTGTCAAATGTGTAAAATCAAAGAAACAAGCCCATCAAAATCCATTGTGGGAAAGTAATTCATAAAAAAGTGTAAAAAAGAAGTAAAGAGTGTGAAATCAGGTGATGTAAAATCAGCATTTAATAGTGCATCTAGCATAGAATTGTATGTGTAGTTCCTGTCAGGATGAAAAGAGACAAAATGAATCAAACACAGTCCGTGCGTCACATATGCCTACTTTGATTAGTATACTGAGTTAAAGGGGTTGTCTCACTACAATAATTGCTTTTTATGTTAAAGAACTTGCAAAAACAAGTCACTTTGCAATATATGTCCAGTAACAGTGTCCTACCTATTCCTAGATATCCCCTCTTGTGTGGGCTGCATTAGCTCCTCAAGTCACTATAGCTACAGATCTGTTCAATAAGGCTGCCAGCACTGTTTGCTATAGCTACAGACCGGTTTGATCTCTTCTGATAGGCTTCCAGCGCTGGTCACTATAGCTACAGACCTAGGGCAACATGTAAGAAGGGGCTGTGCCAGTTATTTGGCGTCAAAAAGGTATAGTAGACCTGTTCTACAGCTGTATGAACAGTCACATTGCAAACTTTGGTGCGATAAGCGCCTGCGTGACACTTTTTAATGCACCAAAGATTTGGGGACTTCTGGAGGCGTCGCATCAAATTTATAGAATTAGACACATTTATGATTCTTTGATGCCAAATCTAGCCGCAGATCAGCCAGACTGGGGTAAAGGTGGTGCCTGAGCCAGACTTGTGGTATTGGCTCTACACTGCCCTGTAGGTATAACCTGCAGAAGAACAGCCAGACCAGGGTAAAGGTGGTGCCTGAGCCAGACTTGTGGTATTGGCTCTACACTGCCCTGTATGTATGACCTACAGAAGAACAGCCAGACCAAGGTAAAGGTGGTGCCTGAGCCAGACTTGTGGTATTGGCTCTACACTGCCCTGTATGTATGAATGACAGAAGAACAGCCAGACCAGGGTAAAGGTGGTGCCTGAGCCAGACTTGTGGTATTGGCTCTACACTGCCCTGTATGTATCACCTGCAGAAGAACAGACAGACCAGGGTAAAGGTGGTGCCTGAGCCAGACTTGTGGTATTGGCTCTACACTGTGCCTGTATGTATGACTTGCAGAAGAACAGTCAGACCAGGTTAAAGGTGGTGCCAGAGCCAGACTTGTCGTATTGGGTCTACACTGCCTGTATGTATGACCTGCAGAAGAAGACAGCAGACCAGGGTAAAGGTGGTACCTAGAGCCAGACTTGTGGTATTGGCTCTACACTACCTGATGTTCCCGCAGAAGAACAGCCAGACCAGGGTAAAGGGGTGCCGAGCCAGACTTGGGGTAGGGCTCTACACTGCCTGAATGACTAAAGAAGAACCCCCCAACCGGGGAAAGGGGGCCTGACCCAATTGTGTAGGTTTTCCATGCCTGTTGTATGACCGCAGAAAAAACCCCAAACCCAGGGAAAAGGTGGTGCCTAGCCAGATTTGTGGTTTTGGTCACCGCCCTGTATGAAAAGACCTGCAAAAGAACGCCAGACCGGGGAAAGGGGTCCTGAGCCAGACTTTTGTAGGGGTTCTACACTGACCTTTAAATGTTGCCCTGCAGAAAAACAGGTTCATACATTCAAAAATGCACACTGCTAAAGCATTTAGAATTTTGGCCTTTCAGCGCCAACGTTCATACATGTCCCCCCCTAGTGCCTCAAAAGCCCCTCACTGCAGGGCCAGTAGTAGCCAAAAAAGCCATAAACACTGAATTCAAAAATGAAATAGAGAAAACAGGAGGTAAGATGAATCGATGTAGTGAGACAACCCCTTTAAGTTTAGGCAGCAGTGAAGTATATATTGTACTAAGTTGGCTAATGTTTTTATTCCAGAATTAAGAGCAACATGTAGGAATGGGGCTGCGCCATTTTTTTGGTGTGTTTTAAGCCAAACAAACTGTTGTAGCCCTATTCTATCGATGTGTGAACCGTCGTACACCAAAACTTGTCGCAATCTGCACTTTTGAAAGCAAAAAAGTGTTGTTTTCTCTGCTCACCTGCTCACTTTTGAATGTGCCAAAGTCAGAATCGTATGGAAGGGCCAAAATTTTTGGCGTAAACCCGTCATACAAACCCTCCCCTTTTCAAAGTGTGGCTGGACAAATTGTCCCCAAAACACTCTATGCACCAATGTTTGTTGCATAGCTTATGAGACACTTTCATACATACTGTCAAATTGTACATTTTAAAAAACGGGTAAACGGGCGATTTCCGACGGTTTTTCTACAGCCCCCTTTAAAAAAAAGGTGACAACGGTTTTTTTGGTGATCCTTTAAAACAAAGTTTAGGATTGCTGAACGTAAATTTTAATTGACTCGGCCCCAACCAAAGCACAACACTATGAAGTACATTTAAAGTATGGTATGTATTTTCCTATGCAGTTTCATTGTGGGGCTGATTCTCATCATATCAAAGACATAGTTTGATTGCTTGCATAATGTTGCAAGGTAATTGCAATTATAAGATGGTCATACTATTCAAAAATTCCACAGCTCATAGCAAAGTAATAATGAAGCAAGTCATTGTGTTTATATATTGTGCATAAAATAAGAACTTTTTTTGTATAAAAACTTTGGGGCCCTGGAAATTGGGCGCACCCGGTTTTCCCCTGACTTTGAGCCGGGAAAACCGTTGTACCCTTTTTTAAAAGATGTATGAACGTTGTACCCAAACTTTGGGGCAATTTTTGCACCTGCCCCCACACTTGGGAAGCGCAAAGATTGGGGGGTTCTGTGGGGGATTTTCGACCACATTCAAGGGTTAACACATTCATTAAAATAAACCCAAAAGCGGTATGTAATGTCGAACACTAGACCAATGTGTCTGTCGAGCCAAATTGTCAAATGGAACAGTTTGCCATTTTGGGCAAAAATATCAATTTTCTCTCAAAATTTTTCCCCAAAAAATACAAAAAAAATTTTAATAATTATCAAATCATATACAATAAATAAGTAAAAAAATATTAAATAATAAGAAAAAAAATTTAAAAATAAATTATATAATATCCAAAAAATAAAAAAAACTATCAAAATTGAATAAAATTATATAATCTAAAATTAATTGTAAATGAAAAAATATAAATAAATAAATAAAATAAATCTCCAGCACAGGAAATGTTAATCTATATTTTAGGCAAACTTTAACCCTTTGGAGCCATGAAGCCTTCTGTCCTAAGGTTTACATCCTTTAGCCCAAAATACCTTAACAACTCAGCTGGGGTAGCAAGGATATTCAGTCACTCCTATAGAACCACATACAGCCTGAACAGAAAGTGAGACCATGAAGCTGTAGAACCACCCACAGCCGGAACAGGAAATTAGAGCCTGAAGCTGGCTTTGAAGAACAGGATGTATGAAACAGCATGGTGAGAACACCCCTTTAGGGGTACATTCATACAGATTAAGTGAAATGCAGTTTTTTGGCAGCAGATTCATAAAATAAAATCCAAAATTGGTGTGAATTCTGTTACAAATTTATCACAGTGTAAATTCCATGATAAATCTGCGGCAATTGCTGCAAAATTTTGTGTGCAGATTTTATTCTGCAGGTCAGCACACCTGACCCAATCCTAAAAATGAAGATCCAGCTGGATAGCCTTACTTTTAATTTTCACATTCTGAACCGTCTCCTGGTGTCGATCCCTGGCTTTATTCTTGACTTTGTTTCAGATGTTCCTAGCAAAGTACCCATCACTTACTGGTGACTACTCTGCAGCCATAGCCTCAGTCTGATAGGAAAAGTCTGTACATGTAGATAACATCCGCAGTGAATTGTAGTAAAAGGCAAATGAAGATCAAAAGCTCATCCAAATGCTTCAAAAATATTCCACACAGATTTTGACATTGAGAACTTTTCAGCTATTTTGGATTTTTGTCACAATTTGAATCTACAACAAAATCTACATGAGAGATGCAAAAAAATTCTGCAATATATGGATTTACCTAAAAATTATCAAATAAAATGAATAACACATTCTCTCTTTTAGGCTGGTATAGCCTTCTATTGTTTATTATTTTAGCTATTTTCCCCTTATTCCCAAATGCAATTATAAACTGGTTTTAAAGTAACATTTGTTTACTACTAAAAAGGGATCCTGAGAAATCTGAAAAAATTGGAAAAAAGATAGCGTAAAATCAGGGAAACAAGGCCATCAAAATCCAGTGTGGGATAAGAAAGCCGTAAAAAAAAGTTTTAAAAAGATGTGAAAAATGTGAAATCGGGGGGTGTAAAACACATTTAAATTTTGCATCCAGCAAAAAATTTTAAGTTACACCCGCAGGAGAGAAATGAACAAACAAGTGGAAAATTTTTTGTGGTGTGTGTAATAAATTTAAAATATATTAAAAATAAAAATATATATATATATATATATATATATATATATATATTATATATATATATATATAATATATATATATAATATAATATATATATATATATTTAAGTGCCGCTCAGCTCTGGGGCCATTGGCCCGTCCCTGGGGTTTTTCGCTTTGAATCGCCGTCCCTTGGGGAGAACATAAGGACTCCGACACTAGGCTTCTTTTAGGCTTTACCAACTTTATTTAAAGGCACCAGTGTCAAAACAAAAACATAAAAAAAAACCCTTGGCGCTGGCCATAAATTACTTTCGAGTCCCTCTTGTCCCGAGGTTTTGCCATTGCCAGCCCCCAAAAATACAGTTTCCACACTGTGT
>JAODAL010071022.1:0-15690 GCA_025379985.1 Phyllomedusa bahiana
AAAAAACCCCAGGAGTTCCCCATCCTTGTGGGTGGGAGAGTTAGTAAACTGCGAGAGGCCAAGAGAAGAGGTTAGTGAAAGGATCTGAGAGGCAGAGGGAGACATGGGGTCATCAATAGGGATGTTAAAGTCACCCATGATGAGAGTGGATATTTCATTAGAGAGGAAGTGAGGGAGCCAGGCAGCAAAATGATCTAGCATATAGATCAATACAGAGAGAAAGAGAGATATGTGTGTATATAACTATACATATATATAGAAGTAGATAGAAGAAGCAGCATCTCCAAGCACTATCTCAAAATTGGGTGTCAGCGAACCAAAACAGACCCCCGTCACGAGTCCACAGTTAGATAAAGAGGAAAAAAAGTGGCACTCCCAAATTGAGAAAAAATAAAGGCTTTATTCCATTGAGCCTGAAAAAGGGGTGTTCTCACTTTTGTTACCTTCAGTTTAGACATTGATGGTTGTGTGTTGAGTTATTTTGAGGGCATACCAAATTTACACTTATACAAGCTGTGCACTGACTACTTTACATTTTGCCATTGTCATATCCTCAGTGTTGTCCCATGAAAACATATAATACAATATTCGTGAATGGTGTACTCTCTTTTGTGAGATACTGTATATATTTATTTATGTTTTTGTTTATTAAATGAATCATAGGCTATTGCTAAAGAATAAAGTGGAGGCTGTTGTGTTTGCCTGCTGTTTTAGTTAATTCAGCCTACATTTCCCATTATGCCTCTGGCTAAACAGACACAGAGGGAGCAGAGTATTCTGCACTTACTCTGTTCTAAAATCTCTCTCAGGGCAACATGTGATAGGTCAGTGTCATACAGTGTCCGACTGGGGGGCAGGGTGCCAACCCTACAGCTACTGTACATGAAAATATTACTTGTTAATTTTTAGGCCTCTTGGACATACAGTAAATGTGTGCATTTTACCACATAATAAAGTGTGCAAAGCGGAACTGTATTGTACAGTACAGTCATGGCCAAAAATTTTGAGAATGACACAAATATTATATTTTCACATGATCTGTTGCCCTCTGGTTTTTATGTGTGTTTGTCAGATGTTTTTAGCACATACAGAAATACAAGTGCAATCATATTATGATTAACAAAAGCTTTTGTTGACAATTAGAATGAGTTAATGCAGCAAGTCAATATTTGCAGTGTTGACGCTTCTTCTTCAGGACCTCTGCAATTCTCCCTGGCATGCTCTCAATCAACTTCTGGACCAAATCCTGACTGACAGCAGTCCATTCTTGCACAATCAATGCTTGCATTTTGTCACAGTTTGTTGGTTTTTGTTTGTTCACCCGTCTCTTGATGATTGACCACAAGTTCTCAATGGGATTAAGATCTGGGGAGTTTCCAGGCTATGGACCCAAAATCTCTATGTTTTGTTCCCTGAGCCATTTAGTTATCACCTTTGCTTTAAGGCAAGGTGCTCCATCATGCTGGAAAAGGCATTGTTGATCACCAAACTGCTCTTGGACGGTTGGGAGAAGTTGCTCTTATATCACTGCAAAATTATAATCCCTGTTAAAACATAACTTTTACTAGATCATCTAAAATTATACTTCCTAAACCCCTATATACTACCACAACACACCTAAATGATACAGCATACTAAATATCATCCATCAGTGGAGCAATCGCCCCGACAAAGGACGGCTCCGCTCTAATGACAGATAATATCACTGTATACGTGTATTACAATTCTTTAATCACAGCTATCCCAACGCGTCTCCCCCATATAATTCTGGGCCCACCAGGGATTCAAAAAAACTCCTCTCGCTGTGGAATAAGAATACGCAAACCACACAACGCATATACAATCTATCTATGACGGATATATCACCGCTATGGTGAGATAGAAAAAGTGATACTTAACTTAGAAGCTGCCAGGTATAAAGTGATAATCCTCGCAGCCCCTTTGGTATGCTGGCACCCAGGATAGAAGGTATGCTGGTATGCTGGCACCCTTCTATCCTGGGTGCCAGCATACCAAAGGGGCTGCGAGGATTATCACTTTATACCTGGCAGCTTCTAAGTTAAGTATCACTTTTTCTATCTCACCCATAGCGGTGATATATCAATCATAGATAGATTGTATATGCGTTGTGTGTAGCGTATTCTTATTCCACAGCGAGAGGAGTTTTTTTTTTGAATCCCCTGGTGGGCCCAGAATTATATGGGGGAGACGCGTTGGGATAGCTGTGATTAAAGAATTGTAATACACGTATACAGTGATATTATCTGTCATTAGAGCGGAGCCGTCCTTTGTCGGGGCGATTGCTCCACTGATGGATGATATTTAGTATGCTGTATCATTTAGGTGTGTTGTGGTAGTATATAGGGGTTTAGGAAGTATAATTTTAGACGATCTAGTAAAAGTTATGTTTTAACAGGGATTATAATTTTGCAGTGATATAGGACAAAATCCTCTGTTGATATAAAATTTGTAGTAATCTCGAGAAGTTGCTCTTGGAGGACATTCTGGTACCATTCTTTATTCTTGGATGTGTTTTTAGGCAAGACTGTTAGAGAGCCGATTCCCTTGGCTGAGAAGCAACCCCACACATGAATGGTTTCTGGATGCTTTACAGTTGGCATGAGACAAGACTGGTGGCATCGCTCACCTTGTCTTCTCCGAACAAACTGTTTTCCAGATGTTCCAAACATTCGGAAAGGGGATTCATCTGAGAAAATGACTTTACCCCAGTCCTCAGCAGTCCACTCCCTGTACCTTTGGCAGAATTTCAATCTGTCCCTGATGGTTTTTTTGGAGAGAAGTGGCTTCTTTGCTGCCCTCCTTGACACCAAGCCTTGCTCCATGAGTCTCCGCCTCCTAGTGCGTGCAGATGCACTCACACCTGCCTGCTGCCCTTCCTGAGCAAGCTCTGCACTGCTGGTAGCCCGATTCCGAAGCTGAAACACCTTTAAGAGACGGTCCTGGCGCTTGCTGGTCTTTCTTGGGCGCCCTGGAGCCTTTTTGGCAACAATGGAACCTCTCTCCTTGAATTCCTTGATGATGCGATAGATTGTTGACTGAGGTGCAATCTTTCTAGCTGCGATACTACTTCCCTGTTAGGCCAGTTTTGTGCAGTGCAATGATGACTGCACGTGTTTCTTTAGAGATAACCATGGTTAACAGAAGAGAAACAATGATGCCAAGCACCAGCCTCCTTTTAAAGTGTCCAGTGGTATGATTCTTACTTAATCATGACAGATTGATCTCCAGCCCTGTCCTCATCAACACCCACACCTGTGTTAATGGAGCAGTCACTGAAACAATGTTAGCTGGTCCTTTTAAGGCAGGCCTGCAATGAAGTTGAAATGTGTTTTGGGGGAAAAAGTTAATTTTCTAGACAAATATTGACTTTGCAATTAATTGCTGTTAAGCTGATCACTCTTTATAACATTCTGGAGTCTATGCAAATTGCCATTATAAAACCTGATGCAGTAGACTTTGTAAAAATTAACATTTGTTTCATTCTCAAAACTTTTGGCCATGACTGTACACAATACCAAGTGAGTGACGCAGCTGTCTGTCTCACACATCAGTCTCGTATGTCTGTCTCACACACTTGTCACAGTCTAACATATCATAGATAGATACATGGCTAAGTAGCTCCATCCATAATCCCCTCCACCCCCACTAGCCCACTTTCAATATCAGCTACCCTCACCATTCCATATCCAATATCCGCTTTAGTCACACACCTTGCCACTTTCTAAAATAAACACCACAATAAACACAAGCAAGAAAGTAAAAGTAAAACCCCAAATTACATGGACAGATTTGCACTCACTTTTACTATCAGTGACCAGTTTACTCTGCCACTATATAAGCACCAATATAACCTATAAAACAACCATATAGAGAACAGTGGTCAGACACAAGCTCAGGTCACCATCACTGGTGACAGTGAATACAGCACTCATCCAATATAAATGCAAAATAACCCCTAACATCTTGGGAATCACAGGAGGCATCTTATCTGATGAGTGCCCTCTTCTCTGATCTCTTCTGTCATGAGTCATTCTTTTTCCATTTTCTTCTCCATGCAGTCCAGGCTGCCATGATGACTTCTCCCAGCTACCATTCGTCTCTGCTGAATTTACACACAAATATCTTAGAATCCTCACTTTTATAGCACCTCTCTGACTGTTCCCCACCTCTGTACAAACTTTCCAGGGGTGGGAGAGTGGGTACAGGTCATAGCTTAGAGGCACAGTTTCCTAGAGGGTTGGGGTGGGGTGAGGACTTACCCACTGGAGATATTGCCACGGCTATAGTCTGTTCCCCTTAGAATCGTATTACCAGGTAGGTAGGTAGGTAGGCAAGGCCCTAGGTAGGTAAGTAAATTGGCAAGACCCCAGGTAGCTGGGTAAGCCCTATTTAGGTAGGTAGATCCCCGTTTGATAACTTGATAGGCCGTAAGTAGGTAGGCCAGCCCCAGGCAGGTTTTTGGGTAGGCGGCCACAGCAAGGTAGGCACATAGCCCCTAGGTAGATATCTAGGCCCCAGATAGGTAGATAGACACCAGTTAGGTAGGTAGGCCTCAGTTAGGTAGGTTGCACTGTAGGTAGGTGATGGTGGGCTCCAGTTAGGTAGGCTGTAGGTTGGTGATGGTGAATACCATGTAGGTAGGTGATGGTGGGCCTCAGTTAGGTAGACTGTAGATAGGTGATGGTTGACCCAATGTAGGTAGGCTGTAGCTAGGTGGGCTCCATGTAGCTATATGATGGGCCCTAATTTGGTAAGCTGTAAGTAGGTGGTGAGACCTATTTTTGTAAGCTGTAGGTAGGTGTTGGGCCCCAGTTAGGTAGGTGATGGTGGGCCCAATGTAGGTAGATGGTGGGCCCCAGTTAGGTAGGCTGCAGGTAAGGAGTGGGCCCCAGTAGGTAGGCTGTAGGTAGGTGTTGGTGGGCCTCCCGTACCCCAACACAACGAGCGGCAGGCCAGCTTCAAGTGAAGATCGGCATTGCTATGTGACGTCATCACGCTGCCAGCGTCCGTAGTAGAGGCCAATGCCTGGTTGACTTAAGGCCTTAGACCTGCCAGGCTGAATACCATGCATAAGACCACACAGTCTCTAGGATCAAGAGCATTAGCCCTTACACCCCTGGGCCCTGTCTCTGATCGTTTGGACATTCTGAGGCAGAATGCGGTGGCTGGGCCTCCATGTGGCTGCGGAAGTAATTTTGGGGCCCATCAGGAGTCACACCGACTCCCAGTGGGCCAGTCCGAGCCTGGTGTCATAGAACTTCTGTCCCATCACTTACACTGCAGATTCTCAGAGTATATCTATGTGATATGGCTTCAGCCTGTATTCCTATCATTGGTTTCTTCCTGTCTACTACTTCAAGGCGGGAGGAGCAGAGAAGAGAGTGCTTGTAATGCTGCATCTCATTGGAAGCACAAAAAAATTTGACACCAAGTAAGTCCCAGGAAGTACAAGGTCAGAGAAATATATCTTTGCATCACTAATTATAGGGAATGACTTTACAAACTGTAGCCTGCAAAGCACTTGATATATAGGGGTAACGTACAGAGTAACAAGGAGGGTGAGGCTTGGAGGGAATAAAAGGTGTGTGAGAGCTGCAAGGAAGAATGGGTGATTCTGTGCATTATAAGCCACTCAGGAAATACCTGACTGTTCGTCTATGATCCCATAACTCAGCTTCTTCTAATGAAAAGGTTTAAAAAGAGGTATTGATGAAGCTTACCTGCAATATAACAAATTATTCTATGTACTAGTATATTGTTAGTAAGTTAGCATTCTATGTAAAACTTTGCCAGAGTGCTTCTTTAAATAAGTCATTAGGGGGGGCCTTGACAAATCTATGGAAAGTATGTAAAACACAGTAAATTATGTGATATATATATAATAATTTCTAGAATTTTATTGGTCAAAAACAGAACACAAACACTTCTTTGTTATGCAATAAAACTAACATGTATTAACTGATGGGCATGATGCCCCTCTTATCGGTCTTTGAACTCCATGAACAGCACTTAATTAGTTGTATAATAAAACTCTGTAAAATGTTCTTACCGAGGGCCACATAAGTATTATGGTTCCACTTAAAGGACTGAATGTTACTGTAAGACTGTATAATACGTAACTATGTGAGCCTCTTTTGCTGTTCCATCGCGGGCCAATAATATGAGCCCGCAGGTTGGATTCAGTCCACGGGCCTTATGTTTGACACCTGTTCCTTATTGTCTTTAAGACTGCTGCAATTCAATAGGAACCTTTATTTTTTTTATTAATTAATTATTTATTTGATTCATTTTCAAGGCAACAGTGCTAATCACTTTTTTTAAGGATTAAAAATCTGATCTGCTCCCGTGATGACTGCAAAGATGCTCTCACTGAGAAACAAAATTGTGATGACTGTACTGTAACAAACCATTTATCTGTGTGTCCACATGACCAGAAAAGAGTTTAACTGCATAATGCATATTTTTCCTAGGATGCTTCTTTTAAAGGAAATGTTTCATAAAAAATGACTTATTGTTTAACTCATGTTTTTATGTTAAACACATTTTTTTTAGGAATTTTTGCTTTTTTTTTTTTTTTTTTTTAATTTTCCATATCACTTTATTTTTAAATGATTCTTAAGTCCTGCAGTTTTCACTTTGAGCCACTAGGCCTAATAATAGTTGACACTACCTTTTCTGTAGAAGAAGATTTTCAGTAGTCTGCTCATTATCAGCAGGCAGGATTACAGTGAAAGGAGACATAATGTGTATAGATAAACAGGATCCACCAGTCACAAGAGGACGATGTACAGCTTCCCCGTCTCTCATCCTGCACACTGACTTCTTCCAGGTCACAGGGCATACCTTGCAAAAGTCTCCTATAGAAGTTCAAAAGACTGATTCAGTTCACTGGCCTTGTGCTTGAAGCTGCTTGTAAGGCATTTTTAAATGCTGTTAAAGTATGCGCAGCCAGGAATGCTGTCCCCACAATCATATACAGATTACTGAATTGAGAAATTTACAATCAGAAAATAAAAACGGACAAGAAGAACAGAATATGGATCAGGGTTTTGATTTAATAAGACAGATTCCCTTTAAGAATAGAAAAGATATTCTCTTCTAGCACATATGCTAAGCATTTATTCATTTATATAGTGCTCTTATATTCTGCATCACTATTCAGAGAATGTCATTATTCCTATTGGTCAATGTCTCCATTGGGGCTCACAATCTAAATTCCAGGCCAGCCTCTCGGTAAGTTTTTTGGAGCATGAGGGAAACCGGAGTGCCCTGTAGAAAGTAATACAAACACAGGGAGAATATACCATTAGGTCCATATATATTTGGACACTGACAAAAAAATGGTAGTAAATACAGAGGGTGCAAGCCACTTATAAGCCTCAAGAATAAAAAGGCGAGTTTGAACTTTGCTAAAAAACATCTAAAAAAGTCAGCATAGTTCTGGAAGAACATTCTTTGGATAGATGAAACCAAGATAACCTCTACCAAGATTGATTGAAAAGAAAAAAGTATGGCGAAGGTGTGGTTACGGTCCTGATCAAAGCATTAACAATCATCTGATTAAAACATGGTGGAGGCTAGTGTGATGGCTTGGGCAGCATGGCTGCCTGTGCGCCACTGGGTCCACGGTGTATATTGATGATGGTGGACACAGGACAGGAGGCAGCTGGAGGTAATTCAGAGAATACGCTGTGTGCTCAAAACAGACCAAATTGAGCAAAAAACAGATTGGTTAGTGTTTATAATACAATGGACAATGGACCAAAATAAAAGCCAAGAACCAGAGTTTATTCAAGCAAAGACGTGGAATATTTCTTCGTATGGCAAGTCAGTCATATTTCACCAGTTTGAGCATGCATTTCACTTGTTTAAAAGATAATCTTTTAAGAGGCCCACAAAACCTATACAGCAACTGCTGATACTGTAAATGCCTGGCAGAGCAATAAAAAGGAGGAAGGAAATACAGGTTGGTGATGTCCATGACTTCAAGGCTTCAGGCAGTCGTTGCCAACCATTGGGATTAAACCAACGTATTAGAAATTAACATTTTGTTCACAATTATTTAATTTGTACAATAACTTTTGAGCCCCTGAAATGAAGGGTTTGTGAAATGCTTTAGTTCACATTTTTATGCAATCATTTTGTTCAGCCCTCTAAATTTAAAGCTGAAGTCTGAAACTTAACTGGATCTGATTGTTTTGTTCAAAATTCCACTGTGGTAATGTACAGAACCAAAAATTGAAAAATGTTGTTCTGCCAAATATTTATGGACCTACTTTATAAAACTTTGCAAGATGATTGTCCTTGTCGTGCTTTGAACCAGGACCCGTGTGCAAGGCTAACAGACTAGAGACGGTCAGTAGATAATCAGGGATATTTTAGGGAGTTACCCTTGCTCTGTTCAGATCGATATGTTACAGTGATGTTTCAATTAAAAACAAGACTAGATTTTTACCCCCCCAAAAAAATCCCACACACACACAAAGACAAAGATCCGCACACACACACACCAACAACACACATAAATTCACAAAACAAAAAATACCCCACAGTAGCTCTCAGTTAGCTGCAAGTTGACCATGCATAAGAATGAGGAGGGCAGCACTTGGAGCTGACCTCCTTATTCACTTCTATGGGAGCTCCGAATATAGCTGAGTGTGTGCGCTCGGCTATATTTGGGAGCTCCCATAAAAGTGAATAAAGAGGATGGCTGCAAGCTCTGCTCTCCTCATTCTCATGTACGGTCAAATCACAGCTAGCTGAAAGCCAACTGTGACACTAGATTTAGCTTCGTAGGAACACCCCTTTAAAATTGTTTTTTTTTTAATTGCTTGTATTAGATATTTTTCAGGTGCCTTTAAACAGGAGACAACTCCTTATTAGCTGGTCATTACATAAAACCATAGTGAAGTTCCAACTGCTCTTCCAATATAAATAAGAATTTCCACAAAATGTGAAACATTTATCGCGGAAGGCTGCATGTGTAGATCCCAGTTCATTATTCACTATGTGTAATTGTATTTTTCAGGAGCATTCTTCCTGTATGCAGGCTTTGCTGCTGTTGGACTCGTATTTATTTATGGCTGCCTACCAGAGACTAAAGGAAAGAAGCTGGAGGAAATTGAATCTTTATTTGAAAATAGACTTTGTACATGTGGTGCCTCTGAATCTGATGAGGGGAGGTATATAGAATATATTCGCGTAAAGGGAAGTAATTATCATCTTTCTGACAATGATGCTTCTGATGTGGAATAATTTTCCTCCGCAGATGCATACTAATCATTTAAAAGCCTTCTGGAAAAGGACAGCTATAGTTGACCTCACAGTTCCTGGCGCTTTGGTTGGTTCTTCAAAAGTTTCAAAAATGACTATGAATCTGTTTAGTTACTGACCTGGATGGACAATGCTGTGATTGAAACTCAGCAATGATTTCTGCTTGTTTCTTTAAGTTTTCTCTACATTGTGTTTCTGTAAGTGGCCAAAAATTCTTTCCTTGCTCTTGTATTTCACCTATGACAGTGTAGAATAAATCATACAGGTACTAGTCGTTAAGTTATCAGAAAATCACACTAAAGTTTTAAGTCTTCCTTTTGTTAATGCCATAAATGGGAACGTATCCCTTACATTTACACTCTTAAAATGCCATGTGATCACAATGGAAAATGCACTAATATATATTTGCAACAAGATTCGGACTTTATCTCTAATATATGTGTTGCAGAAACTTTTAATATGTAATTGATGTTTTAGTTAAAAATCAAAATGTAACATTCCAATACAAATATTCAAGTGTGATATCTGCATCTAGTAACATACCAAGTATGTGTCAAATGACCAACATGTAAAAAAGCACAACTGAAAGTCACAAGAGTCAAGGTTGTATTTTTATAAGACAGAATCCCAATATTGCTTCATACTATTATGTGTGCCAAGTACTAGCAAAATTTAGCTTACAGGAATGAAATCTGATAAAACAGATTTCAAGTAGTGATAGGGTTCAGGTTAGTAGAATAGTTCAGCTATGTCAAATCGCATTCAGTTGGACTTGCCGGTCGCAGTGTGGTGATGACTCAGGAGCTCATACGGCCATTTTAAGATCAGTTTTGAAAACAGTCATAAAAAAGGGCTGACATAGAAATAAGTGATTGCTGTACTGCCAAAAGCCTTGAATCTTGTATGGAGGCATGCAGAGGATTTTTTTCTTAGTTGCTGTATGTATCTGACAGAAAAAAAAAAAAATCATGGCAAGCTATATGGGACTCTTTACTTACGGAGATATTTATCTAGGAGAAATATCTCTGTACAAACAATGCTCAGTGTAGCTTTTATATTAGCTTGACTCAATATTAAGTAGCTGTGCGGCCTCTGTATTAAAGATTCTGATGTGTGCTTGAAGCTTTAAAGGGAAATAAGTGACCCCTGTTCTGAGGACATGGATTGGTGCATTTCAAGTAGAGCCAAGATGCACATTTTATAGTTTTACAAATCATTTTGTAAAAGATATTGTTTTGTTAGTGATTATAGAACTAAGATTTTTATTTTTTAAAAATGTGGACGAAATTGATTTAAAAAAAAAAAATAATTTAAATTTAGCAAACTTCATTGAGCTATACCAAAATGCTAACTATTTTATGCTTTAAACACCATGCCCTATCTGTTGAAGACTTGCAGATTTTCACAGCGATTCTATTCTAAATCAAGTTGTAATGCCTTTCTTAAATGTAACTTTGGTGTTTGTACTGCGATTCTTTAGTAAAATCTCTGAGCATAGCCAAAAGCACCCTAAGTAGCCGAGTAAGCTATGTGGTGCTAATTATGTTTCACGCTGCATTGGAATATAATGCTATATAGATTCGGTATATTTGCACAGAGTGGGAATAATATATAAGGGATATGAGATTTAGAGGGAAAATCTAGTAAAAATCATCAATTTCATATGTCATAAATATGCTTAAGAAGATCACATTGCTGAAGCCTGATCATATTTTCCCTTCAAGCAATTTACAATATGTGTAGGTTCCACAAAGATGAACCTATGTTTAAGAGTTTGACAACCAAAGGGAGAGCTAGGAAACACTGTAGGAGTTAGGAAACCAAATATGATCAAAAACCAAATTCTTTCTTTACTCACTTCTTGAGAACGCAAAGTAATGTAAGCTAAGCTAATGTAACATTGTGCTTTTATTTGCGGGTAACATTTTTATTTTGTTTCCAGTAATTTAACTGATATTTTGTGAGTGAAATACCCATATATGTAACTTTAGGGAACAGTATATAAATTATAAACCAATAATATATTTATCATTGTGAGCACAAACAAAGCATCTAGTGTAACTACATTTTTGTATCGCCAAAAGTTGGACAATTTCTAAAAATGTTTTAACATTTGTATCGCATCTTTCATATGTCATCTTTACTGGCAGGGAAAACAGTACATCTATTGTATTAAAACAAATTAACTATTTGTAGATCTTAAGGATGTCATTTAATTATTGTTTATTTAATGAATGTTCATGTACTGTACCAGGCCAGAAGCAGAGAATTCACAATGTGTGCTTTATGGCAAATCTGTATTTTTCGGGTACATTTTATCAAGAATATGTAGCTGCAGTGTAATTCCTAACTTCTGAAAATTACAAATTCATGTAATATATTGTCTGTTTTATAAACATTTTAATAGCCTTGTGTACAGTATTGTAAACCTCCTTGACTGAACTAGATTGTGGCAGTGTTATAATGTCAGCAAAGTAAACTCTGACTGTGTGTTGTTATCAAATACAGTTTGTGTACTTCAGGGTAAATTACTAAAAAAAACTATGTCAGAGTAAGAAAGACTTTTTGCTTCTACTGTATGTTTCAATTAGAAAGTTTTATTTTTTACAGTATGTGCTAATTATCAGCACTGTGGTGTTTTGTAATAAAGTGTCAATGGTGTATGTACAATATTAAAGTAAATTAGTTAATAAAAAATATTCTGTTCTTAGAAACAGTTTTGTGTTTTGCATACATTGTTTATATTTAAACTTTTAGGGCACAGCTTCTTGATCAACTGATCTTGAAAAAAAAAAGTCAAAAAAAAGTTGTTAAAAATTTTTTCTTTCATGCAGCGTAACTCATGATGAAATATAATTGCAGCATAAAATCTGTAATATAGCAAATGACCAGCCAATACATGAGCCATTGACTTATTTTATATTGTAAGTTAAAAAAAAGTGGGGGAAAAAAGTCTTTGTTGTTCTAAGTCAACCCAAAACTTAATTATGTAACTCTCACTATGTTGCTGGGAAAATGGTTTCCATTTTAGTTTAACATGTACTGCATCGCCCTTCCTTATCCACATATTCTTCTCTTATTGTTATCAGTAGAACTCACTAAGGCCATGTTCACACGGCTTAAAATGGGCCGTATTTCGGTCCGTAATTACGCGCCGAAGTGCGCCAATTACGGGCCGAAAATGGCCCATTCATTACGGTAATTCACAGTTCTCATAGAGAACTATGGATTACGTCTCCTCTCCCCGCCCGGCGAAGCCGCCGGGCGGGGAGATAATTGACATGTCACTTTCTAGCGGTGTATACGCGCCGCTAGCAGTGATTGTCTATGGGCCGGCGAAGTGCCGGCCCCCCGCTCACTCCCCCGCTCCCGCCCCGCCCCCGTCCACACGGTGTATTTGCAGGGCGTAATTACGCCCTGCAAATACACCATGTGAACATAGCCAAAGATGACATGACAAATATTACCCATTATGTTTTCATTACCAATAAATCCATTATCTCCAATATATATATATATATATATATTATATATATATATATATATATATATATATATATCTGTCATGTTCTATTCACTTCTATTGTCTTATTATTAATGTCCCTTCTCACGCCAATGCAATATTATGACTTCTTTCCTTCCTGGTGTCACATCATTAACTATTTCATCTGTAGCAATTTAATGCATGATACTCATTTTAACTGAATAAACGTTTTTTTTTAATTTGCTGCAGATCATCCAAATAGTAGCTTTAATTTTTTTATTTTACACATTTCTGCGGCTATCTATAATATCTGCAAAGTAAATATGATACTAGGACTGGACATGTGTTTGTAGAATGTGGCAATAAAGCATAGCCTAATTCATAAAAATGAAATCGAAATAATCCTTTTAATAAACATGACAGTTTGGTAACTAGACAGTGTCTCCATGGGGGAAGTTGAACAATAATTTTGAGAAAGGACAACATTACCTTGTCCTCCAAGCGCTATTTGTATTGTCAGAATGGCAGACCCCAATAACAAGTCATTTGAGTCAACTGGGCAGTGTTGGTCTGTGACAGATATGGTATTGTATACATTTAGTTTTTTGCTCCTATGATAAAAGCGTGGATAAAATTGTTGATTCCCTTCTGTTAAATAATTAGAAACCTACAATGGTCACTAAAATAACTCAAAACTGAGAAAAGTAATAGATTTACTGAAAATCAACGAAAATCAGACATTCATTTTGGATTGTGGTTCAATCAAAATATTTCAGAAAACAAACCTAGTGTAATTGACCTGGACAAAAGTGATGGAACCCTTAACAATATTTTGTTGCACAACCTTTTGAGGCAATTACTACAAACAAATGATTTCTATTACTGTAAACAAGACGTCTGCACCTGTCCGTTTATAGGGTCATTACCCTTTTGGATAACCCATGAACTGTAACTCAGACCAAGCATTCCGACACCGGGCAGTACACTCTCCAGAATTCCTCGATAGTCTTGGGATTTCATTAGATTTCATGAGATTTCATTGTACCCTGCAAAAGTTCAAGACACTTTGGGCGGCATGTATAAATGGGGCTGACCCAGAATTCTGGAAAAAAGGAACTTATCCCTAATAATTTAGTTGAGCATTAGGTAATTACTCCATCGCACATAAACAGAAGAACCAAAAATGGAGTGCGTATGATACTTGTGTGCAATATAAAATTTAACTTTTACTTCACAATTTAAAATAATATGCGGCTGAGCATTAAATACATAAATCAAAAAACACACATAAGTGCCAATGGAAAAATGGCGCATTGATAACTACTAACTTTGACGAGTCACTGGGGGTCTCTACACCGGTGTAGATCGTTAGAGCACTCGCCCCGACAAGGGCGACCCCTAACCGGTATAGAGGCTTACCCTATAGACTCAAGTCTTACCCTTACGTGGTAATCATACAGAGTCCCAACATGTTTCGACTCACCACAGTCTCTTCAGGGGACAAATGAAGTGATGTATATAATCTAAAAATGGAATCAAAAAAATTCAGAGATAGAGGGTATAAACAGATGAAATTACCCCCAATCTATCTTATCCCATATTTGATATCTTAAAGTGCAGGTTGATATGTATCAAATTGCTGCTGGGGTGTATATAGCCATATCATATGTATATACAACAGAGGTGGCGTTCATAATGCAGACTATCCAATCACCTCCCAGCACATGCGGACTCAAAACCCCACAACAGCACAAACACATGTCATCAAAAAAGGATAGTCTGTACTTACCAAACACAGAAATTGCATAAAATGCAAGGTCATAGAGCGTATGGCTCCAAAAGACACACGGAAGGGCTATGGTGTGCCCGCCGTTTGTTTGAATGCACAAGCAGCCTTAAATGTGACGGAAGGCGGATGTGTTCTAGCCGTCGCCGTGGCAACCCGGTCACATGCCTGCTCCGTCCTCCGTCACTTCCGCCCTTAGGGCGCGAAGTCCGGGCAATGACTTCCGCCCTAAGTGCTGGAATGTGTGACGTGCGCTGTGTCGCACGCAACGTCACTTCCGCCCACACTTGCCGAGTGCTGAACGGCCACTTCCGTCCACTGTATAGTGTAAAAACGGCAGATAAAGTGGTTCGGGCGCAGTATTTTTATACATGATATGCACACGAACAACGGCCATTCAGAAGGGGCACGAGAAAATCTCAACTCGCGACCCCAATGGACAGAAATAAAACATAAAAATAGGTCTTGTTTGGCATCGTCCTGATAGTGATCGGGATGAATTAGAAATGACATAGATAGTAAGTATATGACACAATGGTGCACAGTGATATATAATGACATAATTAAAGTCCAGAAGTACATGTGTTAGTTAATATGGAGAAATATTAGAAGAAGAGGGTAGTGACATATTTGACTCAATTATATGTATGTAAATAGAGTTGCCTAATAAAGCTGTGGAGTTTAGAAAGACGGTCTTCCTGTAGGTGCACCGAGACCTCTCATATGCTTACCACGCTTATAAATAGCAACTAAAATTTAGCTGTTCATTGAGTCCCTGTGGATATGTAGTTCCTAGAGTGTAAATCCAAAAGGTTTCACGTCTAAGGAGATCCATATCAAAATTACCCTTCCTTTCATTAGGTGTAAGAAGATCAATTCCCATAACTTTGAGATCCTTAGAAACGCCCCCATGTTGACTCCAGATATGTCTGGATACTGGAGTGTCTCTTTTATTACGAATGTCACATAGGTGTTCACCTATTCTCCTTCTCAACTCACGGGGTGGTTTTCCACTAGTCCAGTCCAATGGACATGAATGCGGTAGTCCCCTTTTGAACGACAGTTTATGAAATGTTTAATATAAAAAGATGTCCCGTTTTAGTACCCTGAAATTTTTCCAGTTTCT
>JAODAL010071023.1:0-15690 GCA_025379985.1 Phyllomedusa bahiana
CGACTATTATACTTGTTCAACGTCCCAGTCCTAGTGCCCAAATCCTTTTTTGCAGCGTTGCATAAAATGGTGCGCGACTTTGTGTGGAGTCGCAGACACCCCAGAATAGCAAAAACCACCCTTTCCAAACCTAAACTAGAGGGGGGGATAGCGCTACCTGATTTTCAATCATATTATCTAGCAGCGGTCATGGTTCACACCCTGGATACCTTTCACAACTGGGACTCCAAACGTTGGGTTAGATTGGAAGCACAAATGTTAGGTACTGCTACGGCAGCTTTACCTTGGCTACCAATTGATCTTCTACCTAAAAAATGCCTTCGAGACATGCCCTTAGTGGCGCAAATTTCCATCCGAGTTTGCAGGGCCTTCCCCTCTAGAATGACACTGTTTTGCCCTGGGGGCCAGCTTATCCCTCTGATTGGGAACCCAACTATTCCTGATACACTATCCCAGGCGGTGCTCAGGCTACTGGGGAAGAGGCCTCCATCATCCATCTTTGGGAGAGTGCTCCTCCCGGACGCCCTGAGATCATACCGGGACTTGACGGGCGATGCAGCCACCACATTGTTCTCAAGGCTGAACTACTACCAGCTGCTGAGCGTTTATACAAAATACAAGAATGACTTGGACTTGCATAGGCCTTGCTCGCCCTTCGAGTCCTGGTGCCTCTTGGACTCCTCGGGGGAGCATGCTCTTTCCAGAGTGTATGGGCTCCTGATGGGCCAAGCGACAGATAGACTCCCTTTCCAGATTAGCTGGGAGAAAGAACTGGGCAGGGAGTTACCCGAGGAAGTATGGGAAAAAACCTTCTTCTTAACCCACAAAGCCACAATTTCAACTAACGCGCAAGAACTTAACTACAAAGTCGTCACTCGTTGGTACAGAGTCCCTTCTCTGCTTCACTCCCTCTACCCTGAGGTCCCAAACACATGTTGGAGGTGTCACAGGGAGGAGGGGACAATGTCCCATATATGGTGGGGGTGCCCTGCTCTTCAGCCTTTCTGGGAAAGAGTAGTGGAACTTACGCATGCCATTACAGGTTTGAGGATCAGAAATGACCCGGCTGTCCTCCTACTCTTTGATCTGCCCCTTCCCACCCGATCACTCAGGTCTCACCTCCTCTCTTTCCTGCTCCTGGCTGCAAAGGCGGTCATTCCTCGCTTATGGAGTTCGACTGAATGTCCTACCATTTCATCATGGTTCCAGGAAATTCATAGACTTCAACGCTTGGAAGAGTTCAGAAGTGACTCTCCCTTGCAGACCAGGAAGTTCTGGTCGACCTGGTGTGATTGGATCACCTTTTGCCAAACTGACCTCTACCGAACTTTCTCATGATTTCAACCCTGGGACTGCCCTTCCCACTCCCCCCATTTACAGAACCAAGCCCCATTGTGTGGCTGTGGTGCCCCTGTGGGTCTCTGCTGGGCCCCGGACTGGATCGGACTGGACTGAACTGGACACCCTCATTTTTGTGATTTTGTTCTCTCTTTTTGAGTTATTGGTTTCTTATAGCTTTGAGTGCTGAAAGGACTCTGATCACATTAATCGCATCTGCAGATTCAGCAGCTTCATTGCTTTGATATGAGCGATTTGGACCCAAATTAGTGACATTGGGAAAATGTTTCTACCTCCCAACTCCTCCTCTTTAGCCCCGTCCGGCATCATAAGTTGAGGAGGTGCACCAATCACCTGTATTCCCACTATCTATCACCATGTAATGGTTATCTCGCTATGTCAGATTTTTTGCTGTCTACAACACATAATCTTGACATTGCTTTCTGTAACTTGTGTTTATTCAATCCTTGAATGTTATCTCTGATTGTATTCTTTACTCATGTTTTTCTTGAAACTTTAATAAAAAGTTTGAATAAGAAAAAAGAAATACTCATCATATGGACAGAGCCTGACACTGAATGGTGTTATGTAGCCTAAGATCAACAATTACACCCAGATCCTATATTCCTGGGATGCATAGCTTAAGATTTACTCACAATTAAACTAATTTTCAAAATGGATCTCCAAACACTTAGGGCGGCACCAGATATCTGTGTGTGGTGACGGATGTTTAGTCTAGGTGGCATTACACACTGTAGTTGTATGCATAGGTGTAGTGGGTAAGGTACTATCACTAGGGACTTATAGGGTTTCTAGTAAAGGTTCCTGGGTGGGGTCGCCCTTTTGTTGGGGCGGGGTTTCCCCCCGTTTTTAGGCAGTTTAGGGAGGCAATTTTAGGGGAAATTTTTAGGTTTTATCAGTAATTTTCATTAAAAGTTAAAATTTTATATACCTATCTTGCCCAAAGGTATTGATATTCTCTGTGGTTTTGTCTTATGATTTACGATACTGGGTAATATATATATCGAAGTGGCTTTTTTCTCCGCCTGGATAATATAGGAGTAATGTTGTTGTTTTTTGGCACCAGATAGCTGGCATTTTTTCAGCCCTATATCAGAAGGAGCCCCGTTCGCTTCACTCAAATCCCTCCCTTATGCCATTATCAAGCGCGCTACATAGCACCCGTGGCACTTTGTAATGCGTCTGATATTGGGGGCCATGTGGGAAGCGGAGCATACTAGAACAGTAGCGAAGCTAAATACTTATAGCTTCGCTACGTCATTTCTAGGCGCATTACAGCTGAAACAGGTAAATCACTTTCAAAGTGGTATACCTGAGCCAGAAATGTGAAGTGCTAGAATGCACTTGATTTATGACCTGCTGTAGAGCGGGTTCTAAATCAGGCGCATTCTAAACTAATATTATGCACATGAAATTTGGTGTTAACATGCCAAATTTCATGCATGCCGCCTATAGTGTCCAAAGCCACTAGCAATTTATTAGTATCTTCTGCAAATTTAGAAACAGTGTTATGAATAACATGAATTCTCCTACCATTTTATCCTCTCCTTCTTATAAGATCTCTTGTGAAATGACTTCTATGAAACTAGCTTAAATAACTTTTAGAGTAGTTTAGTTGACCATGTGCCACACCTTTAAACTTGTTAGAGAGGATTGGATACAGTATATCTAGTTTCTCTATAAAGCTAACTGGGTTAGGTAACCTAGTGTGGATTATAATGCAAATTCTGAGAGATTGCTCTGTGCTGAGAGTTTTTCTAGTAATCTACCAAAGTGTCTGCATTCAGTTTTTCTTTGTCCCACCTAGCTTTCCTCTGTAAAAGTTTGTTGTATTCCTTGAGAATCTCAGTTTTTGTGTTTGTATAGTTGTCTGTTGTACTCTGCTTGAGAAGTCTCTGGGCTCTATAGCTGCTTTCTGTATCAGGATAAGTTGTAGCTTAGGAATAGTTTTATGGTTTGTTTCAGGAATAGAATAGGATCAGGTGGGTCTTAGTTTTATCTGCAAAGAGTAAGTACCACTAAGCACCACCTTTATTTTCTATCACTGAACCAGTTATTTACCCACTTGCACACATTTTCCCCCAGTCCAAGCATTCTCATTTTACTTACCAACCTTTTATGTGGCACAGTATCAAATGCTTTAGAAAAATTTAGATATGTGACATCCAATGCCTCAGTCCGATCCTGTCTATAACTAACTTTCTGATAGAAGCCGATAAGATTAGTTTTAGAGGACCGATCCTTCATAAACCCATGCTGGAACGGAGTTATACATTTATTTTCAGTGAGAACTCCAGTATAGCATCTCTTAGAAAACCTTCAAATAATTTACCTACAACAGAAGTTAAACTTACTGGCCTATAGTTTCCAGGATCTTTTTTTGACCCCTTTTTGAATACTGGCACCACATATGCCATGAGCCAATCCTTTGGGATATACCCCATTATTATACAGTCCATAAATATTAAGAATAGGGCCTGTCTATGACATTACTTAATTCCCTTAGGATTTGGGGGTGTATTTTATCAGGACCTGGGGATTTGTCTATTTTAATCTTCATGAGACAAGACATATTTAAGGTTGGCGCTTACCTCATTCCTCTGCCCATCAACAGGAATGTCATTTTCTTCATTAAATACTATGGGAAAGAAATTTGTTTCATAGATTTGCTTTCTCCTCATGACACTCTAAAATACCTCCCTCATTCATTTTTAAAGGGGCAACAGTTTTAATCTTTTTACTGTTTATATATCTGTTTATACATTGGAGTTAATTTTACTCTCTTTAGCAATATGCCTCTCTATCTCCAGCTTTGCTGTCTTTATCATTTCTTTGTTTCTTTCTTATAGCTTTTGAGTGCCTCCTCACTGTCCTCCTGTTTAAGTAGCTTAAATGCTTTATTTTTGTTGTTTTTTGCCTGCTTTACATCTCTGTTGAGCCACATTATTTTTTTTTCCTGTTTATAATCATTGTATTTCCAAAAGGTATGTACTTCTCACAGTGAAAGCTTAAGACATTTTTTAAAATCTCCCATTTATTATCTATTCTGCTATTTTGAAGACATTGTCCCAGTCAATGCAGTTTAGGGCCTCTTTAAACAGATTCAAATTAGACTTCCTGAAATTCAATGTTTTGTGGCTTCTCGACAAAATACTCTATTGAAGGATAATTGGAAATTTATTAAATTGTGCTCATTGTTATCTAGGTGCCCCCCAACTTCAACCTTTGTCACTCTGTCATATCTATACTGATGCCTCTACCCTGTGTCAGTCACTGCACTGGTTGCCCATTCAGTACAAGATAAAATATAAACTCAACACTCTCATCCATAAAGCTCTCCACAGCGCTGCACCCCCTATGTCTCATCCCTCATCTCTTTCTAATGTTACAAACACAGGAGAATGATCATGTTCAAAGGTACACTTCACAAACAGTCCCAGCCACCCAACCAACCAGTAGAGGAGCAGTGATTCCCAAACTAGAAAAAGTGCACTTCAGATAGGAGATCTGGTATTTCTTCACAAATTTGGGAGTGTTGGGCAAGGTCAGAGGCTAACTGGCTCTCAAAAGCCATGAGGTCTGGTGGGACTAGGATTAACATAAAGTCCTGCTAGGTCAAGCTGAGGCTCTCTTTGTTAAAGCTATTTCCTTCATTCTTGATCATCTCCCATACGACCAGGGAATAACTGGTTAAGCTGCTCCCTGAGCGCAGTGGAAGTATAGCCTATGTCTAGATGGCATGTTGGATTAGTCCACTGACAAGCTCAGAGAAAGAAGATGTTATCTTCACAATGGAGGGAACACTTAAAGACTAAATTTACCTGTCTTTTATAACTTTCTACTCCTCCCTCCCTCCTGGTTGCTATGGGAACTTCTGCCACTAGTGCTTGAGTGACTGTGACTGATTTACATTTCTGCAAAGCAGCATGACTATACACTTTTCACAGACATGTGCACTGGCTGCTAAAAGAGTACAGGGGTGAGACAGAGGTAAAAAAGACATTTACACATAACATGAATAGTGAAGTTATAACATACTTCAGTGCAATTATTAATAAACATCATTACATTTCGGTAGTATATAGCAACACCAAATCCTGTGCACTACACTAGTCCATGGCTTTGCCATCTATGTCCTCTCCTAGATTACTGCAATATCCTTCTCTGCTACCTCCTGTCTTGTACTCTTGCTCCCCTCCAATACATCCTCAACTCTGCTGCCCGGCTGATCCACCTCTCTTTATTCCTCTTTGCCCTCATTTTGGAAATATTTTTACTGGAAACCCCTTTGCCTAAGAATTCATTTTTAAATGTTTGCCCATTTTTACAACTTTTCCATATCCTGTCCCCTCTATACATCTATGCTTTAAATTTTAAATTACCTCCCCCCAACAATTTCCCCACCCTCACAGGAACTTTTATTGCCTTCTCTTCACCCCCAACCAAAAAATTTTTTCCCAAATTCCAAGGTTTCTCCTATGCATCCCTTATACTCTGGAGCTGACTATAACAACATATTACTCTTCTCCTGAAACTCTCCTAAGCTGAAAACCCATCTCTTCAGTATAGTCTAGAATCTACCAACCCCCTTTCCCCTATTTCTGTCTGTGTGTGGTTTACCACCATAACCCCTAGGCGCGGCTTGCGGGGTTTGGGGTTTACAAAATTTTTTGATTTGTCCTTACTCCAAACACCCAATCACTTGCCCCAATCTGTCACCTGCACCCCAAAACATTCCAATCCACCTTTTCTCACTGTGGAAAACACCAACTCTTAGGGTTTTGCCTTTTTTCTTTCTCGCTTGATACTGAAACCCCTTATTATGGGGCTCCCCTCTCCAATCTCCCCAAATGCGCATCAGGTCACTTTTCCCGCCGCAAATATATGCCTCTATCCTGTGTCGTCTTACAGAATACTATTTTGGCGTTTTTTAAAAGACAAAGTTGAAACGCAGGTTTTTGTGTCGGTTTTTTATCAGCGATTTTTAGGTGAGAATTCGCATAATTTTTTTTAATATCACCCCCTTTTTGGAAATTCCTGTATTTTGGCGGCCAGCAAAACACTTAGAGATAGAGCAGGGTGACTGATGGGGACGCTGACTGTGATGTGTATGGTTGTCTTTGGCGGAAAAATCAATAACCTATTTTACAAGAACCCCCCCTTCCTTTTCAGCACCATGGTCCGTGTGTCCATAAGGCAGGACGTGTTTTTTTTCTCCTCAATAAAATCAGCGACACGTTCTCTTTGTTCAAAAAAGACAACTAGCTTTTAGTGTGAACTTTGAACATAGTAAATTAAAAATTTCAGTTTAGGTTATTGGCTAACTTTTAAAAACTTCTTGACCCCCGGGGGGGGCGGGGAGGCCGTGAAAACAGCAACAGGCAGACTTTTGAAAAAGGTTTTTTCAGCCCGAATTTTTAAACCCGCAATAAATGGCTTTTTTTTACCATTTTGGGCCTTTTTGGTGAAATAGTACCTTGAATTTTGTGCACCCCAAGTTTGTTAAAAGACCCACCTTGTATTACAAAGTAAAACTTTTCTAGTACTGCAGGTGTATTTCATGGTACAAAAAAACCTTTTTTTTCCCTACACAATTTAATATTTTTTTTTCATTTTGGCAAGGCGATTTTTTTTAAAAAGACCCCCTTGTATTTATATTAAGATAAAAAAAACTTTTCTAGTCCTGAGGTGTATTTCATAGTGCAAAAACCCACCTTTTTTTACCGTAACAATTTAAATTATTTTTTTTTCACTTTGCCGGCATTTTTGTTCAAAGCCTATCCTTACTTATATTACGATACAGAAATTTGCTGATAATTGCAGGGGTAATTTAAAATCCCTTTTTTTTTAAACTTTAAAAAGCTGATTCACTTTGGTTCGCCCCAGTTTTTTTCAAAGCCACCCTTTTACTTAAAATTTTAAAACAGGAATTTCGTAGTTACTGTTGGGTTTTTATTGGGCAAAAAACCCCGTTTGTTATGTTAATTTTTAAATAGTGTATTGCACGTGGTGCGGTATTTTTATAAAGGGCCCTTGTACGACAATTTTGAAAAACATTTTTTGCAATTGGTTTTGTTTGTATTGCTGCAAAAAACATCCATCCCTGAAAAATTTTGAATAGTTTTATTGCGCTCTTTTAATTCAGTTTTGGGGCAGATAGCGCACTTGTTTTGATATTTTTTTGAAAATATCAATTCCCCAGTCCCACTGGGCATTGTAAATCCCCGGGCTGAAGGAAGAACATTTTATTTTTTCTTACCGTTCTTCCCCAGACCCCAATTTTTACAGGTATTCCCTAGAAACTTTTAGTTCCTAATCCTAGTTTTGGCTGGGAATTAAGGGATTTAAAAAAGTGTGATTTGCCATCTTTTAATAAGATATGCAAAAAACTTTCCCCCTCCCCCTAAAATTTTTTTCTTTTTGAAAAATGGGGCGAAATGCAGGGTTGGGAAGCGAGCAAAAAGGGGGGGTAGGCATGGAGTAGAGGACGAGAGAAAGGGGTTCCTTTTTCCCGTTGGGAACAAAAACCCCAAGTCACATCGTGGTTAGTTCCCCCGGTCACGCTGGGGCCCCCTGTAAAAGTAACGAACCATCACCCTCTGTTCTTTTTGGTTAATGCAACCTCACCACATTTTTCCTTGTCCTCCCCGCCACGGCCACAAAATTAGTCATCAGCATCATCAATCCTTCAACATAAGTGAAGGGAGCACAAAGTCAATTGTACCCACCCCTTGGTAATCCTTTTGAAGACCTCTTTGATGACAAAATGCGGTTTCGGCAGAAGGCATGTTAAAAGTCAAGAGGCCAAAGAGGAATTTTGTCTGCCTGACCCCAGTTACTGATGTCATCAGAGGGGGAGAAGGAAGCCGGTCAATGGCAAAACCCCGGGCAATCAATCGGCCGCTTGCAGGCCTGTTGTTTGCAGCCCCAGTCCAGGATCAGAATGTCAGGACGGGGAAAGTCACCTGTTTTGTTTGTGTGATGACGACTTGGACCCAACGTGGCCTTTTCAGCAGTTTTGTTGGAGCGCTTCCCCTGGACAGGAGAAAGACCAGGGTGTGCAGTCGGCTCCCGCCTCAAAAAAGGGAGGGGGGGGTGGAAGTCCGCTAAGATGTTTCCCGCCCACGATCAGGGAAACACCGCTCTCGCTTTCGCCGCGAAAAGGTCCATCCCTTCAACCCTGGGTTTTTTTTCGAGCAAGCCTCTGATTCACCCAGCGATGTATATGCCGCCTTTGCCGAAAACGCTCAGTAGAGGCAAAAATCTTAGTTTTTTAACCACCACCAATGCTAGTCACTGCAGCAAATGCATGAGTTGAATGGGGGGAACACTTGGCCAAAAAAGGCACCCCCGATGCCGGGCTTCCAACCAGACACCCCCTTGTTCCGCCTCCTCCTCCGCTCCCAAAACAAGTGTTCCTCAGTGCCCATGTTCTCAGAGTCTGATAGGGATCAGCCTCCCTTCAGCCTCCCCCGTCGCCCGAGTACCCCCAGCACCACCAAGCCCTCCCCCCCCCCATTCTCCTTCCCCATTTGAGACCTGCAGCCGTCAGCGCCAGTCTAGACCCACCCTTCTTCCAGGTTTGGGAGAAAAGAACATTTTAACCCAAACCACCCCAAAGCCAAAAGCCTAAAGTCGGCATTCCCGGCTTTTGGCTTTGGACATGTTGACTTTCCATCTGGTGGACACAGATGGGTTCCGCCACGTCATGGCCCTTGCCTGCCCCCAATACCAGATGCCAAGCAGGCATTTCTTTTCCAGAAAAGCCATCCCTGCCCTGGCCAGCCACGTGTCATCTAAAATTTCAAGCGCGTTGTCTGCATCTGTGTCCGGCAAAGTCCATCTGACCACCGACACATGGACTAGTAAGCACAGCCAAGGCCAAGCTGGGTGGATGTCTCTGATGGTAACGATGACTCTCAGGCTCGGCGCACGCTCTTCAAAACCGCAGGGATGGTGCAGCATTCTTTCCCCCAAGGTCCTCTGGTGGCATCAGGTGCCCTGAGAAACCAGGCCGTGTTGAAATTAGTCTGTCTTGGAGACCGTCCACACACAGGTCAGGAGCTGTGGACGGCTCTCCACAACGAGACCGAGCGCTGGCTGGGTGCCAAGATCCTTGTGCCAGGCAAGGTGGTGTGCGATAACGGGCGAAATCTGCTGGCCGCCCTTAAGATCGGTAGGCTGGAGCACATCCCTTGCCTGGCACATGTCATGAACCTTGTCGTCCAGAAATTTCTAAAGCGCTACCCGGGTCTGGACTGCCTGCTGAGGAAGGCTCGAGGTCTGAGCTCGCACTTCCGCCGTTTGCACCCTGCTTCATCCCGTCTGGCTGCGTTGCAGCGTCAGCTCGGTCTCCCCATCAACCGTCACATTGTTGACGTGGCAACACGCTGGAAGTCCACCCTCCACATGCTTCAGCGATTGTGGCAGCAGCACAATGCCATAACACAGTACAAAGTGACTGACAAGCGCCGGTGTGGACCTCGGGTGTTGAGCCACCGAGAGTGGAGGCAGGTGAAAGAGCTCTGCACCATCCTTGCCAGTTTTGAAGAAGCCACCAAAATGGTCAGTGCGGACAATGCCCTTGTCAGCATGAGCATTGTGGTGATCTTAGTTCTGGAACGATTGTTGGACACTCTGAAACATCAGGTACAACCAGCGATGGAGAAGGAGATGGACACAGATGTGGACACGGAGTCTTTCTCTCCGTCGAATCCAGAAGGCCCGACAATTTCAAAATTTTATCAGTCTTCATTAGGCAGTGGTTCAGGTTCCAGGGCTAGTGCAAGACGGTGCCTCAGCTCTCAGGGTGCATCATCTGAGGCAAGTCAGGGCTGTGTTGAAGCTTCGCCGGAGGAAGCGGAGGAGGATGAGGTATTCCTGGACACCGACGTTACCGACGTTCCTGCCTTGGAAAGAGGTTGGCATGGAATTGAGGCGGAAGAGGAAGATGAGGAAGATCAGTTTGCTAGTGCCCCTCGACCCAGAGGCTTGGGAAATCAAGGCTCCATCTCTCACATGAGTGCTTGGATGCTCCATTTCCTCCAACATGATCCACGCATTAAGGCCATCAAACTGAACAACAGTTACAGGGTGGCCACCCTCCTCGATCCCTTGTACAAAATAAAACTCAGCCTTCCACCCACCCAAATAGAGAGTAAAATAGAGGAAATGCAGACCTTGCTGATTGATCAACTGGAGAAATCCGTTGCGTCTGCTTCACGTTCTTCAAATGTCACGGAGGGCGAAAAGGCAAAACAAAAACTCTACAAGCCGTTCGTTCGGTGCTCTCCTTAAGGAGAGATCTTCCCTTACGGTGGAACAACGTCAGCGACGTGACATCAGTAGAGTGCCAAGTAGCCGCAGCGGCAGCAGCAGCAACAGGCAATGTGGCAGAAGTCTAATGGGTGATCTCTGGCTATCTTTATTTACCACCTCACCAACGCATGTAATGCAGGGCACACATACAACACACAGAGACTGGCTTAAGATCATGATGCACGACTATCTGCGTCTAAACACCAATGTTTTTGGATTTTTTCCGGACCCCAATCGACTTCTGGGTATCCAAAATGGAGGAATGGCCCGAGCTCGCTCACCACGCCATAGAGGTGTTGTCCTGCCCAGCAGCCAGCGTCATATCTGAGCGGACCTTCAGCACAGCTGGAGGAGTCATTACAGACAAACACATCTGGCTTTCCACCGATAATGTGGATCGTTTAACTTTCATCAAGATGAATCAGGCATGGATCTCTGATGATGTTGTGGCCCCAATTTCCGAGGTCACCGATTAGTTGCCGGTCTACTTCACATTCCTCTTCCAAAAGAAATGGTCCTCTTGAAAACTTTTTTTTTTTAAATGATCATTTCTTACTGCAATTTTTATTCTCAGTTCCCAAAAGATCATTTTGCTGGTTTTGCGGGGAGGAGACTGTAAAAGACACCAAGGTTTCATGACAAAACCATATTCCACTTACTCACTTTATCTTTAGAATTTTTTTCATTGTCAATGGTTTTGGTGTCATGTTGCTGTGAGATACAGCTATAATCATGGTCCTTTGGAACAGAAATGTGGCTTATAAGTGGCATTTCTCCCTCACAATTTTTAACAGGGGCTGAGAAGTCATTTTTATAATTTTTTGGGTCATGCTGCTTTGAAATGCAGCAATACTACAGGTTCTATTATAAAAAAAATGTGGCTTCTAACAGACATTTGTGCTTCACAATTGTCAAGAGTGACTCAAGGGTCATGTTTTGAATTTTTGGGGGCATGTTGCTGTGAAATGCATCTATACTACAGGTCTTTTGTAAAAAATGTGGTTTCCTAACAGACATTTGTTCTTCACAATTGTCAAAAGTGGCTCAAGGGTCATTTTTTTGAATCTTTGGGGCATGTTGTGTGAAAGCATCTAAACTACAGGTCCTATTGTAAAAAATGGGGTTTCTAACAGACATTTGTTCTTCAAAATTTTGTCAAGAGTGGCTCAAGGGTGATGGTGCTGTCAAAACAGGAATGGGTTTAGACACTGGTTAATGGACACATATTGCAAATGACTTGTTTTGAAGATCTTTAGCATAGCTAGCAATCCCTGTAATGAGACAACCCATTTAATACAATTAAAAAAAAGAGAAAAAGACGTGGTGGGATTCCATCTATTTTAAAAATGTGTTTTCTAGAATTTAAACTCTAAAAAACTTGCATGTACAAAATAGCTGACACAAAATATTCCTCTGAATTGTAAAAGGTAGGTACGGGAAGACTTGAACAGATGTAGGTTATTCAGAGGACATGGTGTATGGAGCACATTCACCACCCCAAAACAGAGAAAAATTTCCTCCAACTCGTTGAGTAAAACGAGAAAAAAAATGCCAAAAAAAAGGGCCCTGGGTGAAACGGGAAAGCGTCAACCACCAGCATCTCCAAGGGAAGCTCAATTGGTCCGCACTCATACGGAGGGGCAAGCGCTCTCGTTGAGGCCGAAATTTCTCTAGTGCTATCCAGGTCTTGACTGTGTACTGCGGAAGGCTGTAGGTCTGCGCTCACACTTCCGCTTCCGCACTCTGCTTCAGCACGACTGTTTTCGATGCTGTGTCATAAGGGCATTTTTTGCCGTGTTAATGGATGATGGACGCCTGCCTGGGCTCTCACCGCACCCACTGTAACTCGGGCCCTGCTAGCATAACCTGCGTGTTAATAGATAACGGACTCCAGCCCTTGCTCTCACCACACCCACTGTAAGTCCGGCCCGGCCAGCTGAACCTGCGTGATCCACGTTTACAGCCTCACCTGCCTTGATCAGTAATTTCCTGAATGCAGGATTTTCAGACAAGCCTCATTGACCTACTGGGGACATCTGTTTCATTTGCTTCACATTCTAATGTCACGGTGGAACAATGTCACCAGTAGAATGGAAAGTAGCTCTAGCAGCAGCAGTAATGGAAAACGAGTTGTTTTTAATATAGTTTATTTCTTATTGAGAAATTTTCTGCTGATGGTCCATAAGGGCACCTGTGTGGGGTTTTTGGGTCATGCTGTGGCCCAGGACAGGTATAGTGAATGTCCAGTTCAACTAAAATAGTGGTTGAAAGACTCCTATTTCCAGCACTTTTTAATCTGGGGGTCATGCAGGTTTGGGGTTCATGCCGTGGCCCAGGACATGTATAGTCAATGTCCAGTTCAACTAAAATGGTGATTGAAAGACTCTTTTTTCTGGCACTTTTTAATCTGTGGGTCATGTAGATTTAAGGGTCATGCTTCAGTCCAGGACAGGTATAGCCAATGTCCAGTTTAACTGAAATGGTGGTTGAAAGACTCCTTTTTCTGGCACTTTTTAAATCTGGGGGTCATGCAGGTTTGGGGCTCATTTCTGTGGGGCCCCGGACAGGGAAAAGTCTATGTTCATGAAACTAAAATGGTGGTTGAAAAACTCCTTTTCCGGGACTTTTTAATCTGTGGGTCAGACAGGTTTTTAAAGGTCATACTCTGGTACAGAACAGGTATAGTCAATGTCCAGTTCAACTAAAATGGTGGTTGAAAGACTCCATTTTCCGGCACTTTTTAAATCTGGGGTCATGTAGGTTTGGGGCTCATGCTGTGGCCCAGGAAAGGCATAGTGAATGTCCAGTGAAACTAAAATGGTGGTTCAAAGACTCATTATTCCGGCACTTTTGAGTCTGTGGGTCAAGCGGGTTTGAGTGTCATGCTGTGGTACAGGACAGGTATAGTCAATGTCCAGTTCAACTAAAATGGTGGTTGAAAGACTACTTTTTCCAACACTTTTTAATATGTGGGTCAGAGAGGTTTATTGGTCATACTGTGGTACAGAACAGGTATAGCCATTCTCAAGTTCAACTAAAATGGTGGTTGAAAGACTCCTTTTTCCGGCACTTTTTAATCTGGGGTCATGCAAGTTTGGGGCTCATGCTGCGTTCCAGGACAGGGATAGTCAATGTCCAGTTCAAGTAAAATGATGGTTCAAATAATACTGCTTTCTGGCACTTTTTAATTTGTGGGTCATGCAGGTTTAAGGGTCATGCTGTGGTACAAGACAGGGGTGTGAATGGTCCGTGACTTTTTTTCTGTGGCTTTATAACCTAAGTGTGTTGCCTTAAAATGTAGCACGTATCCATTTGACTGTTGTGGATGTTAATTCCAGCTTCTCCAGCCCTGTTTGGGTGTAAGAATGAAGGTGTTGTTCCTCTCCCATAGACTTTAATTGTCATCGGCGATAATCTATTATCGACTATCGGATAGTGGCATGATAATTGCCGATATCGACTATCGACCCGATGACGATAGTCGACGTAGTCGCTCATCACTACAGAATACCACATAAACTCATCACTCTCACCCACAAAATTCTCCACAACGCTACTCCTCCCTACATGTCCTCCCTCATCTCTGTCTACCACCCTACCCATTCTCTCCACTCTGCTGATGATATCATATTCAACACCTCAGTCATCCAAACCTCCCATGCCCATCTCCAAGATTTTGCATTTGCTGCATTGGTTCTCTGGAACATGTTACCCCATGTGATCAGACACATTCAACCTTCATAGTTTCAAGTGCGCTCTGAAAACTCATTTTCTTAGGCAGTATTACCAAGATCCCTAATCATTAACCCCCCTAATTTCTGTCACACCCATTCATCACTTCCTGGACTTGGGCCCTCACAGGCACTTATCTGTATATAGTTGTATGATCTGGGTAGCAGGTTCATCCACTTTTTTATGTATACTATCCCATATTTATGTAACATGGCTGGACCATTGTAAACTGAGCACTTCTCACCTTTTGTCTCACCCGTACACCCTAATAGATTGTAAGCTCTTGGAAACAGAGCCCTCACACCTCGCGTCTGATCTGTAAGTAGCTTTTACTATGTAACATTTGTTTTCCTTGTCTGTACTTATACCCTCTAAATTGTAAAGTGCTGCAGAATATGTTGGCGCTATATAAATAAAGATTATTATTATTATTACAATATACAATAACCCTGCAGCCACTATTCCACCCCACAATCATGTCTGTCCCTTCCTGTACTAGTTGTTAGTCATTTAGGGGGACATGTATGAAAATTGTCTAGGTCTAAGACCTTCCTTGTGGCTCATAGCAACCAATCAGAGTTCCTCTTTTATTTCATATTGTGTTCTGAGAAAATTAAATGGGCACTCTGATTGGTTGCTATGGTCAACAAAGAAAGTCTTAGACCTGGACAATTTTCATACATGTGGTCTTTAGGGTTACCACTGTACATTGATATTAGGTTATGTATGTAACCCCGTTTCAAATGTACAGTGTTCTTTAAAATTAAGCATTATAATAATCATAAAAAGTATAACGAAGACTGTGAGGGCATAAGGACAAGAGAGCAAGGTTCACCACTTGAGGTACCCCTCTATGAAAACCAGAACAAAGAGCTGCCCTTCAACTGAGTTGCTGGCATGAAATACTACACTTTCCCTGTATTAACCGATGGCTTCCCATGCTCTGGCTGAGGAATCACCAGAGGGACCTCAGGAGATAAATTTTAATTTCTATGCTGATAACAATGTGTCTATTTCCTCCATTTAGCTATTGATCCGCTGCTGTTTACTTCTAAATTCAAGCTCAACGTTTCCCATATATTACTAAATGTATATCACTCCGGGCAACCAACAACTTATTAGTATCTCACATTTATAGTATTGTAGGAGTACCACTAAAATGTCAGAATCTCAGTAAACTCATAGTTATAATTAGAGATGGGCGAATTTCCCGAAATTCGTTTCGTTCACTTCGCCGAATTTCTCTGCAAAAAAAAAACTTCGTTTTCCCAAATTTCTTCG